>JASPKZ010007885.1:92500-292500 GCA_030220185.1 Diploptera punctata | reverse complement strand
TTTTTATAAATTTACATGATTCAGAACTCTTATTGCTTCCTAAATATGTTTGTATTTCTGTACATTTCTTATCCCAAATCTCGTTTCTGCGTTTAGTAACCATTCTTCTCACTTTTGCTTGTGCTTTTTGATATTCTGGTTCTTTGGACTAAGCCATTTTAAAAATAACTGTTTCTTATTCTGTCTTTCTTTCTCTATTTCATCGTTCCAAAACAGTGCTGTCCTTCCTCTATAGTCGTCTTTCTCACCCAATGCTTCATAGGCGGCTTCATGGATGCACGTTTTTAGGTACTGATACATTTCTTCTGTATCTCTGAATTCATTCTGTGTTAATTTTTTATTCAATCTCTGTTGATATAAATGCTTTACACTTTCGTTTTGTAGGCTTTCAACATTATATTTTCCTTCCGTTCCTGTTGTAACATTTTCTTCTTCTTCTGCGTGGTTGTATTCTTTATTAAGAATGCAAGGAAATACAAATTTTCCAATTACTAATTTATGATCTGTCCCATAACTTGGTCCTCTATAAGCTCTGACATCTTGTATTTTCATTTTTGAATTTTGTTTTGTAATTATGTAATCGATAATGGATTTTTGATTTAGTGTTGGACGTTCCCATGTGTATTTATGGATATCTTTATGATTGAAAAAGCCATTCCACATTTTTAAAGATGATAATAATAATAATAATAATAATAATAATAATAATAATAATAATAGTATAATAAGAATCATCATCATCCAGGGATTAAGCCTGTTAGCTCGTTCCGGTTTCATGAAAGATAGAATTGTTAAAATTGTTAACACCATCTTCCGTGCGGTTTATAATTTAGCAATAATTTTGGTAATCTTTCTTCTGGCATTCTATCAATATGTTCTTTCCAGTCGTTCCTATATTTAATTATTCGGTCTGTAAGTTTGAAAATATTTAGTTTCTTTCTTATATCTTCATTCCTTTTCTTATCCAGCAGAGTATATCCTGCTATATTTCTTAAAAATCTCATCTCAACTGCTTCCTATCTTTGTTCTTGTCTTTTAGTTATCGTCCAATACTCTGATCCATGCATCAGTACAGGAACAGCCATTACTTTATAACATTTTTTTTTTTAATTTTAATGTCTTATTTATTCTGGTAGAATTACGCTATGAGACGTTCTCTTCCACTCAACCAGCACAAATATACGCTTGTAGTAGACATTAATTATCTATATATTATATTAATTACAATGGAATAAAATACATTAAAAATTACAATATAAATTTCATGTACAAACAATATTTTATATGATAAATATAATAATATAATAATAATAATAATAATAATAATAATAATAATAATAATAATAATAATAGTAATAACTGAAATATGATAAATCAAACGAGAAACGCCAAGTTATACATGTGGGTTACATGGGGTAATGATCAAGCCAAGATTAAAGCAAATATAAATTTACATATTTTACATGCTAACGTCCGGCAGTCCTTGATTTCCTGAGATAGGTAATTCTAGTTGCAAGAAGCGAATATTATAGGCCTATATGATGTGGTGTGATGGGATATCCTATGTTGGGTTATATTAAGCAAGATAATATGTTGTGTATTTGTATTTTGGTTGGAGGATAGATGCTGGAAACGAGAGCTAAATAATTGGAGTCGAGGTATGTAGAATCTTAAAGAAGAGAACTAGACAGTGTAATTTTCTTCTACCCTTAGGATGGAGGCATGACAATTCGTGGTAAAATGGAGAAATGTGACTATATTTTCGATCATTTAATGAAAATCTGATACATATGTAATGAACACGCTGCAGATTGTCTGATAATCCGTTACTTAACAGTTTGCTAACAATATCTCTTCATAATACTTATTTTTATTCTACTTCTATCACAGTAACCTCTGGCCGCTCCTGAAATTCCCTCCCTTAAGGTTTCAGGATTTGGCGCACACTTTATATCTTAAGGCAAAGCTTATAGAATTACTTGTTAAATAATTTTTTCTCCATAACGGCATTTACTCTGTCATTAGTAGTTTTATTTTAATTTTTCTGTTTTTTAAATATTTTATTCGTTAAATCTGGAGTAAATCCACATATATTGTAGATAATAATTGAGATGCACAAAGAAATTAAACATAGGCTCAATTCTGGAAATGCGTGCTGTTATGCATTGCAGAGACTCTTAATGTCCCAACTCCTTTCAAAAAACGTTAAACTGAAAATATATAAAACTATTATTCTACCGGTTATATTATATGGGTGCGAAACATGGACTCTTACTTTAAGGGAGGAAAGGAGATTACAAGCATTTGAGAATAAATTACTTAGGAAATTTTTTTGGACCAAAGAGAGATGAACAGACAGGTGAATGGAGAAGACTACATAACAATGAACTACATGGTCTTTATAGGAAGCCAGATATAATAAGAACAGTTAAGTCTCGTAGACTGCGATGGGCAGGACATGTTGCACGTATGGGGAATGAAAGATATGCATGTAAGCTTCTTGTAGGAGAGCCAGAAGGAAAACGCCCAGTTGGTAGACCAAGAATGAGGTGGGAGAATAACATTAACTATGATTTGAGGGAAGTAGATTATACAGGGAATGATTGGAAAGCATTAGCTCAGGATATGGATGTATGGAGAGCTTATGTCCGCGCGGCCATGAACCTACGGTTTCGATAGTGCCAGTGAGTAAGTAAGTAATAATTACATTATAATAGTAGTAGTCCAGGTTACTCCACTGGGAAGCATAGGGCCTTGATGAAAGCTCTCAAGCTCTCCAAAGAACTCTGTTATTTGCCAATGCCTTAATTTCATTCCAACTCATCCCTGCCTGTGCAGCGTCATCCCTGTTGATATTGCTTCATGTTGCTCTAGATCTTCCTCTTCTTCTTCTCAATCCTTGGCGATTCCAATCAAATGCCAATTTTGTGATGTTATCATTCTCTCTCCTTAACACATGTCCAAACTATTTCCATTTTCTAAATTTAATTTCTTTACAAATTTCATTTTGATTCGTTCTTCTGAAAAGTTTTTTATTTGTTATAATCTCTGACCATCATATACCCAAGATAATTTTCAAGCAACGATTTACAAATATTTGCAATTTCTTTTCGAAATTACATTGAAGACATACTATATAATCACTTATGTATTATGTTTATTGTAATTTATATGTCAGTCTTATATCTTGGTTAGGCGTTAATGTCCTAATATCTTAACTCTTCCGGGTAAGATAAAGCTATTATTATTTTATATTTATTATTTGTATTGTTACTGTTATTATTATTATTATTATTATTATTATCATTATTATTATTATTGATATAAATGTTTTACACTTTCGTTTTTTAGGCTTTTTATATTTTATTTTCTTTCCGTTTCTGTTCTAACATTTTCTTATTTTTCTGCGTGGTTGTTTTCTTTATTAAGAATGTAAGGAAATGCAAATTTTTCATTTACTAATTTATGATCTGTCCCACAACTTGGTCCTCTGTAGGCTCTGAAATCTTGTATTTTAATTTTTGAATTTTGTTTTGTGATTATGTAATCGATAATGGATTTTTTATTTAGTGTTAGACGTTCGCACGTGTATTTATGGATATCTTTATGATTGATAAAGCCATATGTTTTCTCCAAACTTTCCTACCACTGGATTTCCAACTTTAATTGGAATGGATCCCAATAGAAAGAACGAGAGAGGAAGACCAAAGAAAACGTGGATAGAAGGGATTCAATCAGCTATGAATATCAGAGGATTGGAGGAAAATCAATGGATGGACAGAGAGGAATGGCGTTTGGTTTCCGAAAGACGGCGGCAGCTGCCATGATACCGGCTGATGATGATGATGATTATGATGATTATGATGATTATTATTATTATTATTATTATTATTATCATTATTATTAAATTTCATGCTGTGAGAAGTGGGTAACGTAAAGTATGAGGAAGTTTACTGGGACGATGTATAGTTGAAACATTTTGTCTCTGATGGTAACGCCACGGTAACTGAGACTAAGGTAACTAAGATATCTGTCTATTTATCAGCCCTGAGTGATAACCCCTTTAACCTCAGATTATGCGTAAGGTACTAACTTTATTAGAGACATAGTCGACATCAAGGGTGGTCCCGTCAATTTAAATATGGTAATCCCACGGATTTCGATCCTGGCTTTTATCGCATGGCTTTAACCAACTATGCCACGACAAACCCCACTTAGGCAGATAAATAATATATATATATATGTTTTTCGGGATAATATCAGGTCGATGGATTGACATGCGATGAAGTTTATATTATTAAAGAATTCTGGCTGAACAGGCAAGTCGTACCATCGTAGGGGCTGATGATATGAAATAGATGACATGAGTGTGGTGTAATGGCATATTACAATTCGAGGTTGGGAAGTGGTTTTTACAGAATCGAGCAAAATCTTTAAAAACCGAGAAATAGCGGAGTTTTTAATTTCCGAGATTCTGTAAAACACTTCACAAACGTACGTTGTATATTATTTTTTGCGCGATGGGGTTTTCAAAATAATAAATAAATAGTAAAATAATAACATAGTTGTTGGACATATTTGCGTTCATTATAAACAGTAGACTAACGTTAACAGGGTGGGCAATGTTTATTAGTTGAAACTACCGGAGGCCGTGACACCAATTAGTGATAAAATTGCGCAAGTATGTATTTATTGTTTTATATTGTTTCAAATAAAGTTCAGTTCGTTTAAAATGCAGTGATTTGTTTCGTATAATGTATATTAACACTAACTTTTGGATATTTGTTTGTATATATATTGTGTGTAGTATACCTACAGGGCAGTGGTTTTACTTCCCACACGCATTTTGTATTATGTAATATTACAGTATAGTTATTTTATTACAGTATAGTTATTTAGGTTGGCAAACCCCGAAATGTAGGAAGATGAACTTTTAATCATGGTCGCCATAGCTGCAAGGACCACAAAACGCAGTATCACGCAAAAAAAGTTTACAGGATAAAACGAGGAACACTGCCCTGGTTTCAATCCGTAACCACGAATTCCACATGTAGTGATATTAACTCTGATTCGAGAGGTGGGAGGTGAGTTACTAAGCACTTGCATTCCCATATGTAGTGATATTAACTCTGATTCGAGAGGTGGGAGGTGAGTTACTAAGCACTTGCATTCCCATATGTAGTGATATTAACTCTGATTCGAGAGGTGGGAGGTGAGTTACTAAGCACTTGCATTCCCATATGTAGTGATATTAACTCTGATTCGAGAGGTGGGAGGTGAGTTACTAAGCACTTGCATTCCCCCCATAAGTATATGCAGTGAAAGAAACAAATACATAGTTCTGGTTAGTTTGGAAGAATTGAAGTGATAATTTAACATAGTTCTTAGCCCTTCGTTGTTTCTAGCGATGCGGTGTAATCTAAGAATGGAAATTTGTTTTATTGCTAGCACATAAAATAGCAGTTTATGAATATTCATATTTACTACAAGCGAATCTGATTCTTATACGTATAGCTTCGTCAAATGAAATAATGGCTATCAGTATCATGAAATTTCATTTTTTTAAATCTAGTTACACTCTCGCATTTTATTAAAAATGACGGTATCAGGCTATTGTAATTGTTTTACTACTGTCGTATGCATTCATTAGAGCGTCATTGGTCCTTTACAAGTATACAAAGTTTTAAGTCGATCCAATGTTTTTAAGTGGTTGAAAATCGTGTTGAAAAGTTCGGTTACATAGATACAGGTCAAGCTAATATAAAGCGTGTAAAAATCGTATGAAAGTTTAACAGTCTTATTTTATTTAATCACTAAATTAGCTCAGTCAAAAAAATTCATAACAAAGGAGCGGGTAAGGTTAGACTCAAAGAGCTATGAAGTCAAAGAGTTAGTACATAGATAAAAGTAAAACCTAATTTAAAACAAAAACAGTACAATTTAGACTTTTTAAAATGATTCTATTTGCTTTAGCAGTGAATTCCAGATGCTGGAATTGGAAATAGAATATGATACAGACTGTACAGTGATAATATGTCCTATGTTGAGATAGATTAACAAAAAATTACGATATGTGATGGCGAATTTATTTACTTATTTAGCCTGATAGTGTTACGGCCATGTAGCCTGCTCTTCCACTCAAAAGGACAAATATTAGATACAAAATAATATGGCAATCACAAAAATTATATTAAATACTAAATAAAAATGTTAACTAAGTGGCAATAATATGAGTAATATATATATATATATATATTTAAAATACTACAAATATAGGAAAAATGTATGTTTGTGTTGAAGTACTTGGGTAGCTCAAATGGTTAGAGCGCTAAACGTACAGAGTTTAGAGACTCGAGTTCAAATCTCGACTCAAGCATTCATTTTTCTTTTCATATCATATTTGTCTTCATTGCCAAATGTCAAAAATATAGTTATAACATCTAAATATACAAGCGTTACTGCTATAAAGTAAATATTCTCTTTAAAAATTTGCTTACCTGTTATGGTGGCCGCTAGATGTCAGAGGAAACGACTTCCCGCTACCCCTTGTGTGAATTGAGAATAGAATAGAATTTTTTTTAGAATAGATTTATTTTTTTTAGAATAGATTTATTTAGCCTGGTGGATACTACGTATATAAGAAAAATTTATGTTTGTGTTGGAATACTTGGGTAGCTCAGTTGGTTAGAGCGCTAAACGTAGAGAGTTTAGAGACTTTGGTTCAAATCCCGACTCAAGCATTAAAGTTTCAAAACAATTAGAGGAACACTTGTAATAAATTGAATAAGTAATTGTTTTTTAAAGCTGTGATGCTGAAAGTTGGACAATATGTAAATTGAATTATTAATTTTATCATTGGATACAAATTTCAAAGATCCATGGCCTAAATACAGAGAAATTACCTCAAATAACAAATATAGAGATTTTTTTTATTTTGGAAGGCACTGGCCACTTCTAATTGGTAAGCTTCCTGATGTTGCTATAGTGACGAATGTTATTTATTGCCTTGTTTATTGAAGTCTCTGACAAAATGAGGCATTTAAACGAGTTTGAAGTGTATCATGCTCTACATCTTTAATGACAAGGTCAATCTCTGCGACAAGTAGCTAGAGAGCTTGGGGTTTCTCCGTCCATGGTGTCCAGGTTACGTAACAGGCACAGAGAGACAGGTCAGTATTGTAGAAGACGTGGCCTGGGCCGTAAATTTAAAACAAGCCCCCAGGATGACAGATACGTTGTTCTTTCTGCTCTTCGACAGCATACAAAAACTGCAAAAGACCTGCAGAATGACCTTCATATGGCTTCCGGAATCCGGGTTTCAGACCAAACCATAAGGAACAGATTAAGGAAAGAGAATATTCGTCCAAAAAGGCCCGTTAAAAACCACGATTAACAAATGGGCATAAGGCAGCAAGGCGTACGTATGCTGGAAACCATGGTGATTGGAACCTGAACCAGTGGGAGTCTGTCCTCTTCTCGGACGAATCCAGGTATCGTCTTACATGTTGTGATGGTCGATTGAGGGTGTGGGGACGGCCAGGAGAAAGCTTTTCTGCAGAGGCTGTACAGGAAATTGATAGATTCGGAGGAGGTTCCATAATGGTGTGGGCCGGAGTTATGTACAACAATCGTACGGACCTTGTACTTGTTCCCCAGCGACTGAATGCTGTCCGGTATATCGAGCCCGTTCTGGAAGAGCATGTAGTACCTGCTGCCATTGGAGTAGGCCCTGGATTTCTGTTTATGCAGGATAATGCCAGGGCACATTCTGCGGCTGTCACCAGGGATTTCCTGAGGAGGAATGAAATTGTGGCAATGGAGTGGCCAGCGGTCAGCCCAGACCTCAACCCTATTGAACACTTGTGGGATCTTCTAGACAGGAAGGTCAGGAACCGACATTAAGCTCCACAAACTCTGCAGCAACTTGGAGATGCTCTGAAGGAGGAATGGGAGAATATCCCGCAAGAGGAAATCCAGAATCTTATTGGGAGATGCCACGAAGGTGCCAAAGTGTCATCGAATGTCGTGGAGGCCATACACGATACTAACTCTATATAACGAGTGTTTAACTTTGAAAAATAAGCACAAGATTCAATTGCTTACATAGCGGAATTATTTGAAAAGTTAATTGTCAGCGTTATTCATTTGTTTTTACTGACATGAGCAATAAATAAATAACCACAAATAATGTACTTTATTAATTTCATGTTTGTACTTTTATCCAATGAAAAAATATTTGCATATTTCATAGTGTTCCTCTAATTGTTTTGAGCAGTGTGTATATATATATATATATATATATATATATATATATATATAACGTAATATTAATAACAATTGGAATGAAATTAAAAATAGAATGTACACAGCAAGATGAATTATACAGTGAAGAGCTCTAGGCTGATATCTTAAAGGCCTACAAGAAAAAAATTACAAGGAATGATAATGAGATGTAATGTATTAATATAATGGTTATATTATATAAAATATCTGCTTTTAAAATATTGATAAATCTTAATGTTATTTCTATTTATTATTTTAATTATTTGTTTACTTTATTTATTTACTTTGTCTAGTGAAGTTAAGGCCATATGACCTTTTCTTCCACCCACGATGATAAACATATAATACATTAAAATAAAGCAGTCACAATAATATTATTTAACACTACTGAACAATAACAACAGAGATAACTATTATTACAATCAAAACTAATAAGAAAATATATACAAAGGAACAAAACAGTCCATATCTGCTATACATGAAAAATATAGAAAGATAATTAAATGTAATGAATTAATTTATCAATTTTATATAAGTTAACACTTTAAAATGTAGGCAAATATAAAAATTACTTTTATAAAATAAAGGACATCATTAATTGTTGAATTGAAATAATACTATTACCGAGGTGTTTCCGATAGTTACGGTAGTTTATAAAAAGTTCCTCAGTATGTTTTAGAAATATATTATAGATTGGTACAAGAGAATTCCATGTTATAGCAAGTTAAACTGTAAAATATTACAATAGGCAGTATAATGAGGAAGGATATAAAGGACAATGTGCTGATGGCATCGGTTGCTTAATATATGTTTATCAAAAAGTCTAAAGAAGCGGTGTGCTAAATAATTGGGCGATGATGTGCAATATTTTATAGAGAAGGGATAAAGAATGGATGGTTTTACGATCTTATATACGAAATAATGTTAAAAATATTAAAATAGGTGCCTGATTTAGCAGTTTTAACCATTTGAAGAAGTTTCTTAAACAGAATGTTTATTTGAGGACGACTGCTAAATCAGATACCTATTTTATTATTTTATCATTATATTGCATACCCTCAACGGTGTCGTCTTCATACAATGCATTTTAGAAGTATTTCTTGTGGACAAAGTCATGGCAATTGTACCAAGGAAGTGTAATTGTGATCAAATCAGCTAATACCACATATAAAACGTACACAAGAGTAATGAACACGCTAAAGTCTTTAAACAAAAACAGTAAATATATTGTTACTAAATGCTAAAAATATTATTAATAAGATGTTTCTTTTAGTTTAATGTAAAATGAGATATAATAATGTCTGCATATGATCTTGTTTTACAAGCAACATCTGAAGATGATTTACAATGGTCAGTACATAATTTAAATTTGATAGCCCAGAAATATTAATGGAAATATCTACCAATAAAACTAAAATAATGGCCTTTTGTGGAAAATCCCCAATACCAAGCAAAATTTGTTTAAATAACAAAATTTTAGAGAGAGTTAATGAGTTTACTTATTTGGGATATAAACTCTCTTTTGTTGAAAATTTGGATTACCAGAGAAAATTGTGAAATTCAACAAATCAATGGGAGTCATTAAAACTCTATTGAGTTTTAAAACCTTCATTAGTGCAAAAATCAACTCGTACTCGTCTTTATCAAATAATGACTCGACCAGTCCTATGTTATGGGAGTAAAGCGTGGACTATAAGGACGAGAGATGAAAGCAGACTAACAGCTTGTGAGATGAAATTTATGCGCCGAACAGCTGGCTACACCAAATGGGATCGAAAGAAAAATGTAGAAATCCTTCAAGAACTTAATGTGTCACCAATACTGGACTACTTCTCCAGATATCAGCTAAACTGGAAGGAACATGTCTCAAGAATGGATAGATCCAGGATCCCAAAGGTAATAATGAACTACTGTCTAAATGGGAAACGGTCACTTGGTCGACCTATGAAAAGATGGCACGAAAACCGCTTTCTCAGGCTGTAACAGTTCTTCTAGGACTAATACCTGGCAGGATGATGATGATGATGATGATGATAAATAGTTTTTTTTTCGAAAGATATAGTGTTAACATTCTCTGATATAGGGCAAAAGATAATTCCATATTTCAGCAAGAGAAGATGTAACAGATTGTGCGTACCACACGAAGTGATGAGGAGGGGTATAAAGAAGAATTTGCTGACTGGATGTTTAAATTATGATTAGAGTATAAGTATTGATTTTGCATG
The DNA here is from genome assembly GCA_030220185.1 of Diploptera punctata. Taxonomy (NCBI): domain Eukaryota; kingdom Metazoa; phylum Arthropoda; class Insecta; order Blattodea; family Blaberidae; genus Diploptera; species Diploptera punctata. The sequence goes on along the minus strand of JASPKZ010007885.1, from coordinate 281,992 downwards.
TAGCGAAAGTTTTGCACATATTTGCTTCGACCTATATTCTCTCCAAGGTACTCTAGCTAATGATTGAATGTGAATACATGGATTCGTAATTTATTGTAAAACCTGTAGTAATTTTGGATGATTTTGTTTTTAAATTTTGGTAACACCGGCATCTCTCATGGAGCGGAGAATGGGATATGAGGCTTCAGGAAATGAAATCGTAAAAGATGAAGAGCCGAAAGCAGTGTTGTAACAGTTTTGCCAAAATGGTGATTTTTTCCCAATGAGTGTTTACTCTTGTTTCTTTGGGTGAAATTTAACTGACGGTGGAATAGAGTTTGCCAGACTTGCTTTTGGATTCGAGGTTCGCGGACCAAGTCATGTCAGGCAGTCGAATGTGTAAGGACGTAAGAAATATTGAGTATATTTTCTTTCGTAACTTAGGTCTTGGTCCGGCTTCATGTATTTAAAGCACATAAAAGTAACTGAAGAATGAAATACCGTAAGAGGCCTCAGAACAGAAATTCTCGGTCATTCAAGCCCAAATTTTAATTATAACATTAACGACTCGTGATATTAAATACCGTCATTGAATAAAAAAACTAACCTTATTTTTCTAGAATTCATATTCATTGCCTTTGCTTTGTTTATAGAGAAATCCAAAGGATTGAAAGATGTTTATGTTGTTCTCCTGAAACGATTTTTGAAAAAAAAAAAGACATATCTTCATCGGTCCTACCTAGAAGACATTAAAAATGACCAGAAAGAATAATATATATATATATATATCCACCGCTATCGTCTCGAGGTAGGCGTGCTGCCTTGTCAAGTAGCGGGCCCGGGTTCGATTCTCGGGACAGGCTCCTGGTGAGGTTTTTTCGGGGTTTTTCCTCACCTATAAGACAAATGTAAAGAAGCTTATGACCCAACGGTCCCCGAAAATCATCCGACCATCATCATCATCCTTATCATTATCATCATCATCCTTCACCGGTGTAGAAAACTACGGGAAGCTACCACACCTATAATTCTCGAGTAAAATTGCAAAACATAGCATGAAAATGTTATGATTGCAGTGAAAGACCTGCCCATGGGCAGAATTACTATGGATGGATGGATATATATGTATATGTATATATATATATATATATATATATATATATATATATATATGTCCACCGCTGTGGTCTCGAGGTAGCGTGCTGCCTTGTCACGCAGCGGGCCCGGGTTCGATCCCCGGTCGGGGCAGTTTTTCTGGGTGAGGTTTTTATCGGGGTTTTTCCTCACCTGTAAGACAAATGTCAGGAAAACTTTAAGGCCCAAACGGTCCCCGAAATCATATGGCCATCATCCTTATCATCATCATCATCCTTATCATTATCATCATCACCATCATCCTTCACCGGTGTGGAAAGCAACGGGAAGCTAACACACCTACACAATTCCCTAGTAAAGCTGCAAGCATAGCATGAAAATGCTATGGTTGTAGTGAAGGACCTGCCTTCGGGCAGAATTACTATGGATGGATATATATATATATATATATATATATATATATATATAATGATGCTCTTCGTATAAGATGCTGTAGGCCTATATTTGGAATATATATGGAATTAGTGAGGATGAAAATTATTTAAAAACGATACATTTTATAATACACTAGCTAATACTCGGCGTGTGCTCCTACACCTAAATAAATATTAATGTGTGTCTGCATTTAGTTGAATAAGTAAAATAAGAAATAAATATAAATTGATATCGTTATTAATTTTAGATAGCCCGTGCTGATTACTCGGTGTTGCCGGTAATCTACGCATCCCGATGTATTTGGCATAAATGAGCTGAAAGACAAAATTCGTTATTTTGAGTTATCCATGAAAGAATACCCGCTGTGCGCTGCTATGGGAATCTACTTATCCCGATCTTCTTGGCATCAATGAAAGAGAAAAATGGTTATTGTGAGTTATCCTTAAAAGATAAACATATGCTGTCGCAGATTTTCTGTAGAGTGTTTTGGGATAGGCCTATTTAATTCTGTGTACAATAATTTTGTTTATTTGTTATGGTTTAGGCAGCGTAAGCCATTAAAGCTTACAAAAAGCTACATTTTTTCACGTTTTTCCACTACAGAAGGTGATTTTTAAGGGTGAAGGACTTGAGCGTTAAAACTCTCTTATTACTTATATCCTTCCCGGGAAAATCCTGAACATTTTGCAAAAAGCAAAATGGTATGGTAACACATGATTGCCCAGGAATCTACTTATCTCCTTGGCATCAATGAGAGACAAAAAAGGCTATTGGGTATCTGTAAAAGATAAATATATGCTGTCGCGGACGTTTTTGTAGAGTTTTTTAGGTATTCAATTCTGTGTAGGCCTATATTAATTTTGTGTATTTGTTATTGTTTAGGCAGCGTAAACCATTTAAGGGTAAAAAAAGGGACTTTTTCACGTTTTTCACTACAAAGGGTGTTTTTTGAGAATGTAGGGGTTGAGTATCTCAACTCACTTATAGCCTATCTTCATTCCTGAAATCTCCTGTCATTTTGCAATAAACCCCATCACAATGGGATCAACCGTATGGCCGCGCATAAAGTATGAACGAACAAACAAACATTCATTTATATATATTAGATACATAATGTGTCGCTCTATCTATCTGTCTGTCTGTCTGTTAACGTTCTAGTGACCTCAATATTCTTTTCGGAACCAATTCCGGCATACAGTAATCAATAAAAGAAAGTAAGGTTTAGTTGTTAACCAACAAAATCGGACCCATAGAAGTAGGAGTTAACCTGAACGAAAATTTAAAATCGCTCTTTCGGCTATAATATAGAATATTTCTAACGTAATTCAGTATAACAGAAAAGGATATTCTCAAAAAAAAATTGCAAAATGACAAGTAGAGGGGATGGTTTAGTCGAAACCGTAAATTTATAAATCACTCTAGCGGCCGCTATATATGTTTTGTCGCAATACATATGATTTAGGCCTAATAGACAAAATTAAGTCACACTCTTGTAAAATATCAATTTTTTCATAAATTAGACTTCTTGAGGAATTCGTTTTCGTAGTTCCTTTCTTCTTCTACTAACAGAATATAACATTGTTTCTTTCACATGTTGGTGAAACTATTGTGTAGGCGTTTTACGAATATCAAAGTAGTAGTAGTAGTAGGACTTTATTAGACAAAAAGTAAGATATTTACAATATTATTTACAAATATGGGTCGCACGGGCAGTAAGCCGTACGTGCTGTTGACAGTCCGTTACAATAAAGTAATAATTGGTACTAGTGTAAAGAAAAATAAACAACAAAAACAGCAATAACATTACAATTACATAAAGAAAACACAATAATAATATTACAATTAAATAATAACACAATAGCATTATACACTAAAAACATTAACATTACAATTACATAAAGAAAACACAATAATATTACAATTAAGTAATAACACAATAGCATTATACACTAAAAAAAATTAACATTACAATTACATATAGAAATATCAAAGTATCTTGCATTGTCTATTCAGTTTCCGGTAATTTAATAACTAATTAACTAACTAACTCACTGGCACTATCAAAACCGTAGGTTCATGACCGCGTGGACATAAGTTCTCGATACATCCCAATCCTGAGCTACTGTTTTCCAATCATCCCCTGTATAATATACATCCTCAAATCATGGTTAATTTTATTGTCCCATCTCATTCTTGGTTTATCTACTGGGCGTTTTCCCTCTGGTTTTCCTACAAGAACCTTCAATTCACCTGTTTCATATCCCATTCTTGCCACATGTCCTGCATATCGCAATTTAGGACACGTAAATCTTCTTATTATATCTGGCTTCCTATAAAGTTCAATGTAATGTAGTCTTCTCCATTCATCTGTCTGTTAATCTCTCTTTTGTTCAAAATTTTTCCTAAGAACTTTATTCTCAAATACTCGTAATCTCCTTTCCTCCCTTAAGGTAATTTAATAGCTACTTATAGTATAGCAAATCATACATAGCGTGGTACGATATGAAATGCATTACAGAGACAAATTAACAATGCGATAGAAGTAAATAAGTCATGCACGTAACATAAAAACAAATCTCCTAATCAGTTTTAAGCGCATATAAAGACACAAAAATTTGAGTTGAAGAAAAAAAGTTGTTTTCAAAATTAATTTTACTTCAGGCTCCAGAAATCCGTTAAAATCAAAAATAAAATTGTAATTATCATATAACTTCAAAACTAACATGAAAACTGAAAGGAGAATAGTAATCGTCATCAGCTGCCAGGATTTAAATTATTACCCCGTTCCGTACTCAACGTTCTTTCTCTACCTTGGCTTCGGTCTTCTTATGACTCTTGATTCTAGAGATAAGCCACATACATTTTTTGTAATTCCTTTTAGGATCTTTTTTAAGATGTTGGAACCAATTATATTTTATTTATCTTACATATTCATACTTTGTTATCCCAATTCCCCTCATAAAACGTTAAATTTAAATATAAAACGTTTCTTGTATAAGAGTTCCGGGTTCGAATCCCGTCCAGGCATTTATTTCTCTTATCATACCTATATATATATATATATATATACCCATATACACACATGCACAAATGTACTTATATAAATAAGTATGCTAAATATAAAACGAGTATATTGATGCAAAACACAGACACTAAATTTGAGGAGGAAAAAAAGGTCACGAGTATTTTATAATAAGTTCTTAGGAAAGTTTTTGGACCAAATAGGACAGTAGGTTAAGTCCCAACATGATCTGTACGGAAAATGAGATGTTACAACACAGACTTGCGATTTGTAGCACGAATTGGATATGAAAGAGGCAAAGGATATCTTGTAGGAAAACTAGAGGGAAAACGGGCAATAGGTAGACCAAGATTGAGGTGCGAGAATAACATTAATCGTGATGTCAGAGAGATGAGTTACATAGGTGATGATTGGAGAACATAAGCTCAGAATAGATATATATTGAGAGCTTACGCCCACGCAGCCATCAACCTCCGGGTTCGATAATCCTAGTGAGTTAGTTACATGTTCATATTGAATAATTATATTGAGGAAGATACTTGCAATATGGAATCATTATTTGTATAAGTTATTATGAATGTTTTATGAATTATGAATTATTGTTACTTTTTTAAATGTAAATGAGTCAATTAACTCTCATTTACTACTAACTAGCTCATTGGCACTACAGGTTTATGGGCGCGTGGACATAAGCTCTCCATATATCCCTATCCTGAGCTAATGCTTTTAATGATCTCCTGTATAATTTACCTCCCTCATATCATGGTTAATGTTATCTCCCACCTCATTCTTGGGCTACTTACTCTGCACTCTTCATCTGCTTTTCTTCCAAGGTGTTCCCATACCCATCTTTCACTCCCCATTCGACCACATGTCCCGACCATCGCAGTCTACGAGAGTTAACTGCTCATATTGTAACTGGCATCGCACAAATATCACATAGTTCACTGTTATGTAGTTTGATTTTTCCATTCTTCTGTCTGTTTGCCTCTCTATGGTCCACTTTTTCCTAAGAACTTTATTTTCAAATACTAGTAATTGTTTGTCCTGCTTAAAGTACGATCTTGAGTTTCCCATCCGTAGAATATAACTGCGAGAATAAAAGTATTATATTGTTTAACTTTAATGTATTTTTAGAGAAGTTCGGATCACAAGAAAAAAATATTTTGTTGTAATGCCTAATATCATTTCTAGAATTTAGCGTATGTTTAATTTCTTTCTTCACCTTTTTGTTTATTGTTGTTCCTAGGTATTTGAATTCAGCCACTTCATCATAATTTCACCTATTTTTCCATTTACTGCCCATTTCCATTATATAATGAATTTCGATGTGTTACCACGTATATTATTTATTTTTATTGTTTACTTTCAGCCTAATTGTTGTAGTTTTACTTAATAGATTGTGCGTATTGACCCTTAGTATCTTCTCGCTATCGTCTAATGCTCTACTAAATATACACGAAGACATACGCGAAGCATCTGATAATCGAAAACTTACTATTCTTACACTACTTGACTTTAGTAAAGCATTTGACACGGTAGACTTGGACTTATTGTTGCTTAAACTAAAAAACCTCTCACTTTCTGACAGTGTCACGCAATGGTTCAACTCCTACCTTCGTGAGCGCCAGCAATATGTTTTAGGAAATTCTATATTACGCTCTTCTTGGACCTACCGTAAAGCTGGAGTTCCACAGGGCTCGGTGCTCGGCCCATTGCTTTTTTCAATCTATATAAACGACATATCTGACTCCCTAAAACATTGCAAACATCATTTATTTGCGGACGACATGCAGATCTACCTTCACTCAGACAAATATTCTTTTAATGACGCGGTAACAAAAATTAATGAGGACCTTGACTCGCTAACGGCGTGGACAGAGAAATATGGACTTGAATTAAATCCTAGAAAGACACAAGCAATCATTATGGGCCATCAGAGACTATTATCCTCAATTAACACAAATGCAGTATTACATGTGTCACTTAATGGGGTTCAGATCCCTTATAGTGAGACAGTAAAAAATCTAGGAGTGTTTATGGATAAACATTTAATTTGGAATAAACAAATAAATAACATTTGCAAAACTATCTTCTCAATAATACACTCATTAAATCGTATAAGAAATTGTTTACCGTTTTCTCTAAGAAAAATGTTAGTAGAAACACTTGCAATGCCCCATTTTGATTATTGTGATACTCTTTTTACTGACCTAAATACTGTTCTTACCCAAAGACTTCAACGTGTTCACAATTCTTGCATACGTTTTATTTGTGGTATACGTAGATTTTATCACGTTACACCATCCCTTGAACAATTGTCATGGCTTCGTCTACAAGATCGTAGAACCATCCATTCCCTATGCCTTCTCTATAAAATATTACACACATCATTACCTTATTATTTATCACACCGCTTCACTAAACTCTCTGATACACATAACTTAGATACCCGATCCCTTGAGCACAGTGCCCTATATATCCCTCCTCATCACTCTACCTATTATTCGAAATCTTTTACAGTTTCTCTTGCTAGAACATGGAATTCACTTCCACCCTATGTCAGAGACTGCCAAACTTTACCATCTTTCAGAAACAAATTGAAAATAAAATTACTAACAGAAAACAACTCACTAATATTACTTTTTAAGAATTAATAATGCGTTTTTGCATTATTTAATAAAAATAGACTTAGGATTTGTTAATATATTTACCTAATGCCTTGTATAAAAAGCGTAGATTAATTCATTGTAGTTTATTACTTTCTTTGTATTTTTTCTTTTCTTTTTACGTATAGTAGATTCGAGCTGTTATTCCTTTTTTTATTCATTGTATCATTAATTTAATTTTAATTGTATTTAGTTTCATTGTATTATTAGACATTATTTTCATTATTATTCAATATGACAGATAATTAATTGTTCAATGTCTATTATTGTAATTTTTTTGTATTCATATGTAACATATGTTTGTCCTGTTTAATATGACTATTATTGTAATTTTTTGTATTTATATGTAACATATGTTTGTCCTGTTTAATATGACTATTATTGTAATTTTTTTGTATTCATATATAACATATGTTTGTTCTGGTGAGTGGAAGAGAAGGCCACATGGCCTTAACTCCACCAGGCTAAATAAATCTATACTATTACGAATGATACATCATCATTTACTAACAGCATATGAATACCTTTGAGTTGCACGCCTTTTTTTCTCTAAAGAGGTGATGGCATGCTCTGCTTGGCATATAATTCATAACGTTATTTTTTTAATCGTTATTATATAAGATATTAATTTCAAAAGAACTAAGACGGCTTGGTAAAGAGACTTTAGTGTCAGCAAATTAACTTTTACCACTTGAACGATATTTCAGTTTACCTTAGAAAACTCGAAGAATCGATTGTCATGACATAATATAGGAGTGATTTCCCCAATGTGTTATATAAACAAAAATCCCCTGTTTTCAATTTCTGGATTTATTGACATTCATATTACGCGCCCTGCCGTTGTTTTGAGTTCAGCGAGTAAAATGGCATGCGCAGAACTACGATAGGGTATAGATAAAAAAAAATGTGTTATACCATAGTCATCCTCATCACTCCAGGGATTAGGCAATTGCCCGTTCCGACTTCATAATGCATTAGCCCAACGTCTTCTAGGTCTTCCAACATCACGTCTTCCTCTTGCTTGATAATTTCTTGCTAACAATGGATATCTCTCCTTACTCATTCAATCCATATGATCAATCCATTTCTGTCTGTAATTCGTGACCTTATCCAATAAAGGCTGTACTTTCAATTCTTCTCTTATATCCTCATTTCTTATTCTATCAAGTCTTGTACATCCTTTAACTTGTCTAAGGAACCTAATCTCCGCCGTCTGTATTCTATCCTTCTGTTTTTTCATTGGAGCGTAAGTTTCACATCCATACAATATTGTGGGAACCGCCATAACATTATAAATTCTTATCTTGGTTTCTTTTCTAATTTTATTTTTGAATGTTCTCTGTATTGTTCCACACACCGTCTGAAATGTATTTATTTTGGAGTCAATATCTCTTTCCACGTTGTAGCCAACATCACAGCCCAAATATTTGAAACTAGACACCTGTTCTATACTTTGATTTTCTAAAATAATTTTGGATCTCACTGGATCTCTTCCTCTAAAAGCCATGGTCTTCGTTTTCCTTAAAGAAATCTTTAGATCATATAATTTACATATTTCATTTAATGCATGCATAGATTTCTGTAAGTCGTCTTCATTTTTCTGTTTATGATTACATCGTCAGCAAATAGAAGATTATTTATGCACACTTTATTATCTATTCTTATTCCTGGATTCACTAAAACTTTCCATTTATTTAAAATATCGTCTATATATATATATATATATATATATATATTAAACCATAGTGTGGCGTCTAATTGCTTTAATGCACATCGTAGTATACACAGATCCCAAGATCTTTTTATTTATTTCTACAGTCTACATTTTCAATATTGCATGCAACTGGCATCAGCTGTTACATATAATTGTTAGATACTAGCTACTATCAACACTTTTAAAATGCATATTAAAACACCGTTGACGTTATGAAATCAGATATTAGATATAAAATTGGTACATGGTAGGTCAGTCGTCCTCAACGGCATTATTAAATTTTATTAAGCCTTACAAAAAGAATGTTTCGTGTTCTGCATTCTAACTGTTACCGGTTAAAATGCAGAAGATGAAGCATTGTGTTTAAAAGATCTCCATGTTGGAACTACTTAATGAAGTTTTATAATTTAGTTGAGGACGACTGACATACCAGGTACCAATTTTATATTTTATATTTTACTAACTTCTAAACTTTAGTGACATAAGTGACGGATTGTCGGACAAACTGCAGCGTGTCCATAATATGTGTATCAGATTCATATTTAATGTTCGAAAATACGATCGCATTTCTCCATTATTCCACGAATTGTCATGGCTACATCTAAAAGAGAGAAGAAAATCGCACTGTCTAATTCTCCTATTTAAGATCCTATATACCTCGATTCCCAATTATTTATCATCCCGTTTCCAGTATCTATCCTCAAACCATAACTTAAACACAAGATCACAACATAGTCTCTTGCTTAATATACCGCAACATAGGACATCACATCACTCCATGTCACCGCTACATAGGACATCACATCACTCCATGTCATATACCATCTTCACTTCTCACAACTGGAATTCCCTACCACAAGAAATAAGGGGCTGGCGGACATTGGCATCTTTTAAAAGAAATCTAAATTTATATTTGCTCTAAACTCGACTTCATTATTATCCAGTGTAAGGTATATATATTAATTGGTGTTTCTCGTATAATGTATCATATTTATATTATAATAATAATAATAATAATAATAATAATAATAATAATTATTATTATTATTATTATTATTATTATCGTATCATTATTGTTATTACCCTATAAAATGTTGTTTGTACATGACATTTACATTGCTACATTTAATGTATCTTTAACTGTTTATAATTAGTATAGTGTATATCTATATTTGTCAAATATTTATTTGTATTTGTGCTGGTTGAGTGGAAGAGAGGGCCTTATGGCCTTAACTCTGCCAGAATAAATAAAGTATTATTATTATTATTAGTAGTAGTAGTAGTAGTAGTACATTATTAAACACTACAACTATAATCAAATAAATACAACACGCTACAAACAAACAATTTTACTATTAATAATGCACTACTATCTAGGGTTAGTATTACAAAAAGTGCAAACAAAAACAAACATAATACAAAAACAGTTTAACACAACTATTACCCGACACAGCGGGACTTTGACCAACTTCGTTTGTGGTATGATTTGCGAACTAATGCCGCGTACATTTACTTCATGTCAGTCTGTTGATGTGGGTGTGCAGCAGATTTTACTCTAAGTAAGATGGATAAGATATTTATTGGTAATCATACATAATTAGTATCTACGCCAGTGCGACGTAAGCAGTAGTGCTGCTATGACTCGAGGTAAACTTACCGCTGAGACGTATAATACTAAGAATCGAGTGTTATAAAAACAAATATACAATGTGAAACATGTAATCAAAATGAAAGCAAATAAACAATGAAGTAAAAGTAAACTGTATTTAACATAATTTTAAATTGTGGACATTTCTCTTTGTGCAAGCTAGCCGATCTTCGCACTGAAGCCTGCTGATCGGCTTCCATAGCCACTGGTGCCGCCCCGCCACTCCTGGCGCCGCCCCGCCACTCCTGGTGCTGTCCAATGTTCCTCCTTCGCTGCGCGATATACTCAATCCGCAAGATTGTTTAAATCTGTAAAGAGATAAGCATTATTTAAAAGTCTAAATATATGATTATTCTGTATTATATGTATTTCAGGTGTTTATTTCCCCACCCAGGTGGTACCCAAAGACGACACTCTTTGGTGTGGAAGTCGCATCACAGGGGAAACAGATCATCAGGTCTGTGCCCTATCACAATCATACCATAGGTGCCTCAGGATACCGGTGATATCCACCTTGATCTGAACGTGATGGTAGCTAGCATTTTAGACAAACGTCTGAGGTTACAGCCTAGAAGCATACTTACTTACTCACTGGCACTATCGAACCTGTAGGTTCATGGCCACGCGGACATAAGCTCTCCATACATCCCTATCCTGAGCTAATGCTTTCCAATCATTCCCTGTATAATCTATTTCCCTCAAATCATAGTTAATGTTATTCTCACCTCATTCTTGGTCTACCAACTGGGCGTTTTCCCTCTGGCTTTCCTACAAGAAGCTTCCATGCAAGTCTTTCATTCTCCATACGTGCAACATGTCCTGCCCATCGCAGTCTACGAGACTTAACTGTTCTTATTATATCTGGCTTCCTATAAAGACCATGTAGTTCATTGTTATGTAGTCTTCTCCATTCGCCTGTCTGTTCATCTCTCTTTGGTCCAAATATTTTCCTAAGTACTTTATTCTCAAATACGAGTACTTGTAATTTCCTTTCCTCCCTTAAAGTAAGAGTCCATGTTTCGCATCCATATAATATAACTGGTAGAATAATAGTTTAATATATTTTCAGTTTAACGTTTTTTGAAAGGAGTTGGGACATCAAGAATCTCTGCAATGAATAATAGCACGCATTTACAGAATTGAGCCTATGTTTAATTTCCTTGTGCATCTCATTCCTATTTGTGATTATTGTTCCTAGGTATTTGAATTCAGCCACTTCCTCAAAATTTCCCTCATTTGTCATTAGCTGCCCATTTCCATTATATAAGGTATAGGAGCATATAACTCCTATTGCTTCAAATAGTGCTTGGGTAACTTATATTTAGTTGTCAATCTTTCATTATATGCTCCCAGGCTACTTATAATTTTATTATAACTTTTATGTTCTCTGTCATACGCACTCTGTGCTTGCTTGACCGTCGCGTCCAGGAGACGATCAATGCCCAGATCCGTATGGATGAAATCCCCTCTAGTCAATAATGGGTAAAGACCCGCGAATCTTAGGCTCTTCGCTAAAGTTAACCACGCCGGACAGGCATAGGTAATCAAGGATTGTGCCTTATGTGGCACAAATAAACATTATATAGACCATGACACCGCAAAAAGTGAATTAATCCCGGAGATGAGTCGATGTAAGTTTGTCGTAGTCGATATCTAATATTTGGAAATATCTCACGAACCCGCCTCCCTTATAACTATCATCCCACACTCTCTGCCATTCAGGGAGAAAAGCTATTTTAATTTAGAATTTCTGAGTTGCAATTATACAAATTATTTCGCGAACATTATAAATAGGCCCTAATTCGTTTTGAGCTAATACCATGAAGTAACCCACTCTATTTAGTATTGTGATATGCAATATTTTGTAAAATTGCGTAAAGTGTGGTTGTTTGAATGTGCTATTCTTTTATGAATGATAATTCAATATAAGTATTAGTTGTTAAAGCTGGATTACACTGTAGTGTAATGTTCACAACATTTTAATTACGGATGTCCTGGAGCGAATTCGATTATTGAAAGGGGGTAAAAATTCATTTCCGTTGAATGAGAAATAATATTGCGGAATTAGATTTCCTGTTGAAAAGGCAATCAGTTCAAAGTGCACGAACAAACAAATATACATATATATTCGTCACGCAAACGAATAAAAGTATTTGTACATTTTTAATTACGTAAAGCATCCCTTGTTTGCATTCCCTCAGTATTTGTTTAAATTCTGTTTGTATACATTTATTCAATTCATATGATTTCATAACTTATTAATAATAAGCTTTCATCTCTGAAAATATGGCAGCTTATTACTTAATGTTACTTCTTGAATTACGTAAAGCAGTGTGGTCCAAACTTGCGGCCTTCGTGTCAAATGCGGCCCTCGGTATCTACTTCACTGGTTCGCGACTCTATTTGTAGAAGGCAGTAATTTGTTAATTGAAAAATAAAAAAATAATAAAATTGATACAATAAATTAAATTTTATAAGTTGTAATTAATAATAACAATAATGTTTTATTTATTCTGGCACTGTTAAGGAGTAAGGCCTTCTCTTCCACTCAACCAGCACAAATATACAAATTCATGTTCACATTACAGATTATCTATCTACTAATGCTAATTATAAAGGGTTAAAAAGACATTAAATGTTTCCGTGTAAATTTCATGTACAAACAACATTTTACTCGATAATAATAATAATAACAATAATAATAACAACAATAATAATAATAGTCCCCATGGGAGAAGACATTTTCTCATGGAATTTCAGCCAATATGGGACCGGTACCCACCCAGCATCGTGAAGCATTTGGATAGCTATAATAAGTAGCGACTCCATGTTGAGAAGACTAGATGTAACGGCTGAGTGACCCAACATGCTGACCACATGTCACTCCTAAACTGGCTAGATGATTATCTATCTCTGTGATTAACATATTTGGATGTGAGGCCAGCAGTCGGCTGGTAGGCCAAAGGCCTTCTAGGCCTGTCGCGCTTGAAAAATATAATAATAGAAACATAGTAAATTAAACGAGAAACACTAATTAACACATAATAGAAACATAATAAATTAAACGAGAAACGCTAATTAATATATGTACCTTACATGGGTTTAATCAATTAGTTTTAACTTAGTTCAAAATTGTAACAAACATATTAGTATCCAGACTTACTCCCTATATTGTTGATGTAATAGGTAATCATCAATATAGATTTAAAAAAAAATAGATCTACAATATATCTGACGATTAGTATTAGACAAATTTTAGAAAAAAATGGGATATGGCACTGTGCATCAACTGTATTTAGACTTCAAAAATGCATACGATTCAATTAAGTGGGAGAATTTGTATAGTATCCTGATGGAGTTTGAATTTCCTGAAAATTTTGACTTATTCGAATGTGTCTAAAGGGTGTGTAGGCGAACAGTTTTTTTTATTCGCTATGGATTACAGCAAAGGGATGAATTATTTCCTCTACTATTCAGTTTTCTACTACAGCATGCATGATTAGGTGGAGAGAGTTGGGGCTTCAGTGCCATCAATTTCATGACACTATACAAAGCCCTATTCCAACAGATCTGCGCATATGCCGCCCACGAATGGGCTAGAAACCTAAGGGCAGCAACTCTTCTCTCGGCCCAGAGACATGTCATCACTCGTGTCAGTAAAGCCTATAGAACTGCGTCCACAGCGTTGCCAGTAGTAGCAGGTGTCCTACCAATTGATATATACCTGGAAAAAAGGATACACATATACTGCCTGAGACGCAATAAACTTGTAGTCATTGACGACCTTATCCTTACATCAGACATGTATGAAGAGCCCGAGGGACCATCTCCAAGAAAAATTGCAACAGCGCTGGCACAACGAAATATATGGCAGAACAACATACGAATTCCTGCCAAACGTGAAAACGCGCATGAAAATGTCATGGATAAAGCCGTCACACACGATTACTCAATTGCTCTCAGGACATGGACATTTTAGAGGCAAGCTGCACGAGAGAGGACTTGCCGACTCCCCTCTATACAACTGTCAGATCGCAGAGGAAGACGACGTGCACCACATGCGCCAAGCACGTGGCTGTCAGTAGACAACTACAAATAGCCGTGCACGTCAACAACGAGGCGTGGCCTCCTCCTTTGCGGTTTTGGATGCAGAAAGATAACTATAAGTTGATCGCAGAGTATACCCAAAAAGTTCTAAGCACACGAGCTGAAGAAGAGAAGAGAAGAGGAGACGAGGAAATCAACGATAGAATAAGTACAATTTGAATTTAGAACATATCAATATGTATACTTGATAAATTGTAATATTAAGTTTAGGTTAAGTAGATATAAGAATAACACTTTCATCTTATGCACATTATTATAGCATTGTATAAGAAACAGAATTAGACTATGAAACCATAATGTAATATAACTGTAAACACAGATTAAGTTTCAACTAGTCGCACTCTGTAAAAGAATAATGAGTTAAATAAGAAATCACGCTAGATAATAAATGGGGATAAGAGCAGACCTGGGGATATGGGCATTAAGCCCTAGGTAACCCAAGGGATGGTGATGGGGCTTTTAAATAAATAAAAAAATACAGCATGCCATCAAAAATTTACAGGATGAAGAAGCCTGCAATTCAATTGTATTAATAAGCTGTTAGTTTATACTCATAATATAGTATTATTAGACTATAGCGAGGATATACTAAGGACCAACATGCATACACTGTTGGGAAACACTAAAAATTTTGAACTGGAAGTTAACATCAATAAAACTAATTACATAGCTACATGTATAAGTACAGTCCACCGCTGTGGTCTCACCTTGTCACGCAGCGGGCCCAGGTTCGATCTCCGCTCGGGACACGTTTCCTGTAAGACAAATTTCACGATACGTTAAGGCCCAAACGGTCCCCGAACATCATCTGGCCATCATTATCATTAGTAATGCCACGAGTGATTTCCAAATTATCGATAAATTCGCGATCACGAAGTGAAGAGTGAATTTATCTAGAAAATTTGGAAATCAAGAGTGGCATTTGTTACGACTATTTAACGAATAAAATTAAGCTGTTTACTCACAAATCATTGTTTAAATATAGTTATTTTAAAAATATGTATATATTTAATGTAAACGGCGATGTTTGAAAATAAATGAGAAACGATTGGTACGCTTAATTTGCTTCTTTTGTTCGTCACTGCAACCAGATCATATTATTTATTACCAAAAGATCGCAGTATTGTAAGAATGCACTCTAGTGGAGAAAAAATTAAACACATCAAACTGTATTTTAATTAATTTCTGATGTCCTATGATATAAATATGACAATTATATTTTTCTGGAAATTTATTACTTGAGAAAAGATACATATAAGAAAGTGCAAACAGTGGTTTCTTTTTTTGGTGGTATAATCAATTGCTACAGATGTTTTTATATTAACTCCCGCATGCGCTATGTGTTGACATTCATGCACTATATATACAATCTGGTAGCCATATTTCTTAGAGAGTCAGTCACTGCAAAATAATGCTATGATCTATTTAGAATGTTAAAAAGGAGGTGCTTTCTTTATTATGATAAACTTTAGTTGGTAAATTCTAGGCGAAACACGACTGTGATTGGTTGTAAATAAAAATCATTGAAACGTGATTGGTCATTGACTCCCATTTGGGGCATGAGTTAAATAGTCATCAATATCATTTCCACCTGATAAGATAAAGTTCAGGTTTAAGGCCTCTCCTGGCGCATCATTACCCATCATCATCGCCCATCATATCA
Organism: Diploptera punctata; assembly: GCA_030220185.1. Classification (NCBI taxonomy): domain Eukaryota; kingdom Metazoa; phylum Arthropoda; class Insecta; order Blattodea; family Blaberidae; genus Diploptera; species Diploptera punctata. The sequence continues at coordinate 265,660 of JASPKZ010007885.1, read as the reverse complement.
TTGGGGCAGGGTAACCCCGCCTTCCAGGCGCCCCAACCTCAGAATTGGATAACAATACGCCAATGCCAAGAGAGAATATCTGAAATGTCAAGTGACTAAACAGGTGACATTTAACGCAAAAAAACGTATAAATACAGTATATAATGGAAATAATCAATATCAAATAAGAAAATGTGAAGGAGTGACTGAATTCAAATAACAAAGAAACATTAAATAAAAAATGAATGAGATGAACATATAAATTAAACATAGGCTCAACTCTGGAAATGTATGTTATTATGCATTAGATATATATTATATATAATATATATATATATATATATTTTATTCACAATGAGTTAAAGCAAAGATAGGTAAGTAAATCCCGTAAACAAGTAAGATCATTAATTACAAATAGGAATGAGATGCGCAAGGAAATGAAATATAGGCTCAATGCACAATATTAGTCCGTCGCCGTGGCATAGTCAGTAGAGTCCCTACCTTACACTCCGGCGACCCGGCGGGGTAGGGGATTTTTAATCTCAACCTTGGGTCTGGGTGTGTGTCTTGTCCTTGTGTCTATATGTGAGAATAACATTAATGCTCAACCTGAGTGCACCTTTCCTATAAAACAAAAAACAAAAAAGACAAATGCATGATATTATACATTACAGGCACTCTCATCGTCCCAAATTCTCTCAAAAAAGCGTTAAACTGAAAAAAATAAAACTGTTATCGTTCCAGTTTTGTTATATGTACTACAAATATGGACTCTTACTTTAAGGGAGAGCAAAATATTATTTGATTATTTGATAATAAAGTTATATGTATATTTTTTAACCGAAGAGAGATGAACAGGCAAACTAATGCAGAAAATTAATTAGGCTAATACGATCTACATGAACTTTATAGAAAACCATATATGTAATAAGAACAGTTAAGTCTCGTGAGGCTGGGAATGTCCAGTTGTTAGACCAAGAATTGAGGTGGGAGTGTTTATAACATTAATCATGATTCGATGGAAGTAGATTATACAGGGGATGATTGGAAAATATTAGCACAGGATACGCAAGAAATTGGCTATAGATCGGAACAGATGGTAATGTGAAGGCGCAATATCAGGTCTACGTGCTGGGTGTTACATAAGTTCGATTCCTGAATTTTTGTCATGGTTGATTGTGTAGTATGGAGCCAGGTCGGGTTTCAACCCACGACCTTCAAAATTTTAAAGAATGCATTCCAGTCATTAAGATTATAGAGGGACATTGACTGCATGCCTGGTTTGGAATACACTCCAACTAAGTCGCACCTTCAAAATTGCACCAGACACACAACATATCGCTCATTTGCTGCAACAACGTCATAACCCAAAAAACATAGTTTTTCTGGAGAAGCATTTAAAGGTTTGAAATCCATATACCTTTGCCTGTATTTGTCATAAATATCAAATTACTATACCAACTCATTGTATACAATAGCTTATATCATTCTTCCTGAATTTAGAGCTGAGTTTTGTCTTTCATGTAGTATCAATAACTCAAAATCAACAATTTTTTAGTTATAACGTTGTTGCAGCAAATGAGCGATATATTAAAAATTGGCATTACTTATGAAACAACTTATACATTCATATTAAACACGATATACGTAGCCTATATGATTATGCTGCCCAACTGGTGTTCGGGGACTATTACGGCCTTAAATTTTCCACATATTTTTCTTACAAATGCGGAAATCTACGAAAAAAATTAACAAACTAAGTCACTGGCACTATCGAACCCGTAAGTTCATGGCCACGCGGACATAAGCTCGCCATACATCCCTATCCTAAACTAATGTTTTCCAATCATTCCCTGTATAATCTGCTTCCCTCAAATCATAGTTAATGTTATTCTTCTTCTTCTTCTTCACTTCACGGGCTAGGCAAAAATTGCCTGTTCCGCCTCACAGTTGTTCTGTCCATCTTTACACTGGCCTTCCTACATTCCTTGAATCTCTTGGCTTGTAGTTGAATGCTGCTCTTGGTGATCTTGTTACATTCATTCTTTCCACATGTGTAAACCATTTCTCTCTATTCTCTGATTTTCTCATTCAATGGATATATATTTAACTCTGTTCTTATATCTTAATGTTATTATCCCACCTCATTCTTGGTCTACAAAGTGGGTGTTTACCTCTGGTTTTCCTACAAGCAGCTTCCATGCACGTCTTCCATTCCCCATTCGTGCCACATGTCCTGCCCATCACAGTCTAAGAGACTTGACTGTTCTTATTATATCTGGCTTCCTATAAAGACCATGTTGTTCACTGTTATTGTAGTCTTCTCCATTCACCTGTCTGCTCATCTCAATTTAACCAAGGGAAATTGTCCGGACAGGGGTTGAAGCAGGGCCCGCTTCATATACGAGACAACGACATTACCTCAGTGGTGAAATGTTTATTTTTGTTAAAAGAGCAAAAATCATCTATTTAGGAGGAAATTAGTCCCGTTTGACGGTAACTTTTTGTTACGGAATTTGGGGTGGCAAGATCCCTGTAACACATAACAGTCTGCGTTTCCGGAGTTATACATAAGTAATGATTCAATGTGTTGTCATAAAATGTTTGATGATGCTCGTTTTGTATTCTGATTTCTCTCCAACCTATAACCCCAAATGTTTTCTTTTTCTTAATTATATCTTTCACATTGTACTCTTATATTATATTATTTTACTTAAGTATCATTTAGTTCTATCCTTCCCTTTCTTAATCTTTGTCTTTTTCTCGTTTTTTCTTAACGTTCTTTTCACTCATATCTTTATCTTGACATATTATATTTCACACACTTCATTTCATTAAGTTTTCTTTATTATCATCCCATTTAATTTCACTCTCGACTCTTATCTCTTAAAATTATCCCTTACCTTTATCTGACCCACATCCTGTTCTTTCTCATTACTCTGAATTTTTGTTACTTTCTGTTCTTTCTTTGTGTCACTATATATTTATTCTCTTAATTTACTTTACCTTACTCCATAAATCTTTCTCTCTTTCTTTATTTCCGTATTCTCGCTACACTAAGTAATATCTTTCTTTTCTCACATTTTTTCAGTCTTGGTTTTCTCAGAGTAGTATCCATGCTACGTGAATTAAGTTTTGGGATTAATACCGACCGATATGATGGAATCTTGAGTTGAGGACGGTGGGTAGGCATCGTTTCCACACTGACCGAAATTTCATGAGAAAATGGCTTCACTCATGGGGGCTCGAACCAGCTCAAGCTCTACACCATAAACTTAAACCGCTCGGCTGTGGCGCGGGATTACAATATATTTTAAAAACAACTTTAAAGCAGAACTTTGAGAACAAAGTGAGAAGTAGAGCAAGGAATACTGTTGTGGAAAGTATCACAAATTATAAGATATCAAGGCTATCAGTAAATGGAACGGATAGATGAAAGCAGGGAATAAGTTTTACTGACAAGGTATTGCATTTAAGGAAAAGATGAAGAAGCTAAGGGGTACCAATATTGCAAAGAATTTGGAAGGAACAAATTGGAAGCCGGATTGGAGCATATACTTTTGATAGATAGAATTTAAAAAAAAAAGACAGTTAAACAGTTTGGATATAATAATGAAGATGTAATAAAAAGGACGCCAGCCGGAGAGGGTATTCTGGGAAGACCAAGAAAATATTGGTACCAAAACGTTAATTAAGTTATTTCTTCAAAGGTAGGCCGGCTAGGCTCACAAGAAGATGGTCAATTGATCGAGAAAATGGCGATAATGAACGGAAGGCGGCATCAGTATCAAAATCCCTGAATAATGAAGGTTATCTGTCATTACATTTAAACCTTCTCTCCCTGGGCTTTTCCAATTTTTTAAAAATCCAACATCAGTATATATGACTTGTTGGCTTTGCGCATTATATTGTACCTTTCTTAACTCTCTTAGTTAGTTTTTAGAAATGACATATCTATTGTTCTAACAACCCCTAAATGACGCGTTTTCAATTATTAATTATTCTGTTCAATTGAAAAAAAGTGATGTATCTTAGTTTAACTTCTCCCTTTTAGGTACTTTTACATTCCCATTTCATCCAAGCCTTAAAGTGACACGAACTATTGGGAGAGATGCGGTGCCATCTCCAAGACAGCATGAACATTTAATACAATTAACACAAATCACTCTCACATTCATATTAAACAAGGCGAATATACTAGGATTATTATAAAGACCACATTGTGTTCGAGGACAATTTGGACCGTGAAGTTGCTCGACATATATCTTACAGATGTGAAAAGAACCGAAGTAAATCACCCAGAAAACTTGTCCGACCTGGAAGAGAATATCAAACCAACGTTATCCCTAAATCACAGCTGTTGACATCAATTAATAATAATAATAATAATAATAATTATTATTATTATTATTAACATTAACATTAGCTATGATTTGAGGGAAGTAGATTATACAGGGCATGATTGGAAAACATTGGCTCAGGATAGGAATATACGGAGAGCTTATGTCCGCGCGGCCATGAACCTACGGGTTCGATAGTGCCAGTGAGTTAGTTAATTATTATTATTATTATTATTATTATTTTGTTTTACCTGATGAAGTCTAGCCATTAACGGTTTCGAGGGTTAAACTATAAATAACTATCTACCTCACTGGCGCTACTGAACCCGTAGGTTCATGGCCGCGCGGATACGAGCTCTCCATATATCCCTATCCTGAGCTAATATTTTCCAATTACCCTCTGTATAATCTACTTCCCTCAAATCATGGTTATTGTTTTTCTCCCACCTCATTCTTGATATACCAACTGGGCGTTTTCCCTCTGGCTCTCCTACAAGCAGCTTCCAAACAGCTCTTTCATTCCCCATTCGTGCCACATGTCATGCCCATCGCAGTCTACGAGTCTTAAGTCTTTCCCATTATATCTGGTTTCCAATAAAGACCATGAATCTCACTGCTATTCGGTGTTCTCCATTCACCTGTCTGTTCATCTCTCTTTGTCCAATTTTTTCCCTAAGAACTCAAATACTTGTACTCTTGTTTCCTCCCATAAAGTGAGAGTTCATGTTTCGCTGACATGTAATATAACTGTGAGTATAACAGTTTTATATATTTTCAGTTTCACGTTTTTTGAGAGGAGTTGGGACGACAAGAGTGCTTGCAATGCATAACAGCATGAATTTCCAGAATTGACAAAATATTTAATTTCACTGTGAATCCACTCCTATTTGTAATTATTGTTTCTAGGTATTTGATACAGATTTTAATTATGAATTGCCTTTAGCCAAATTAATTACACACAGCAGGCCTAGGGGTTAAATTCTTATCTTTCTTGATTGTTTGAATTCCGCCCGAGTTTGATGAATTTTTAGAATGAAAAAATCCAATCTACATATCCTCCGGTGGACTTTAAGTCGTATGACGGAATTTACCTTTTATACGGTTCGAATCTTTTGGAAAAGGGCATATGTTTTTTTATGAACCACTAGGTAATATCCGGCGTACGCTGTTATTCCTAAATAAACGTTAATGTGTTTTTACCACAAGCCTTGAGCTGCTATGCTTGCCCGGGAATCTACTTATCCCGATCTTCTTGGCATGAATGAAAAACAAAAATGGTTATTGGTGAGTTATCCGTAAAAGATAAGCATATGCTGTCGCTGACGTTTTTGTAGAGTTTTTTGAGATATTCAATTCTGTGTACATTAATTTGGTGTATTTGTTATGGTTTAGGCAGCGTAAGCCATTTAAGCGTCAAAATAGGGACTTTATTTCAAGTTTTTCGCTACTAAGGGTGATTTTTAAGGGTGAAGGGGTTGAGTATTACAACTTCCTTATAGCCGCTTGAACATCTCCTGAACATGTTTGCAAAAAATCGGATCAACAGTATGACCGCGCATAGAATACGAACAAACCAACCAGCAAACAAACAAACATTTTTATATATTGGATTGATGTTTTTACTCCAATGATCATTCCAATGCTTGTCATTTTTGCTTTGCTACATTCTGCTAAGGAGGTGACTAGTCCCAAAAGGCCTATAGTGTTTTAAAAATTGTATTGGTTGAACTTACAAAGTACCTAATTTTATAATCTTTCATTATAATTTTTTATTGAATCATAAGAGTTTTAATGCAGAATTATAACATTTACGAAATCGATTTTAAAAAAAGAAGGAATGAAAATTTATAAAAAAAACAGTAAAAATTATATTATGTATGAATTTATATTTAGTCTAAATGAATTAACTATTAATCCTAAATATTTTTTGTAGTTTGGCCACCCCTGCTAATTTTCTACACTACCTAATACGAGATCTTAGCGTTATCTCATCACGCTTCCTGTGTTTATACTCAACAAAAAATGGTTTTTCTGACACAATACGAACACAATGTCAATATGGGTATACAATATTTATTAGCTTATTCTGAAGGAATCTGGCTATTGAACCTATTCTAATGAAAATGTTTTTAATTTTTTAAACAAATCTTCATCTATTCTAAATACTTTTATCGACATTTATAATGAACATAAATATTATTTTACTGACATGAATTTAAATTCGTTGCATAAAACCGAAAATTCCGAACATTGGAGGGATTTTCTAAATCTTTGCTTCCATTGAACCCCTAACTTCTAATGATCATATTTTACTGGTTAAAGAACTCGATCTTACTTTTATTCATTGCTATATGCCACGTTTCGTCCAAAAACTATGAACGATAGAGCGCTAACGTACATAGGACTATATATATATTTTTTTTAACTGACCCAAACCCTCTGGCGGCACTATGGCCCTGGGGTCGACTCAGCCTCTAACTGAAATGAGTACCGGACGCTTATTCTGGGGGTAAAGGCGGACATCACGCAGGGCTGACAACCCGGCTGACATAAAGTGCTGATTGTCTAGAAAAAGTGGGAGCCTTAACCTTCTACTACCCCAAGGGCCTGGGCCTGTTGTGGGATCACTTTACTTTATATATATATAAAGCTTGCATTGCTCAATTCAAAAATTTAATTATAATATATATATATATATATATATATATATATGTGTGTGTGTGTGTGTGTGTGTATGTACATATGTATAATTAAGAAAGATTTCTGGGTTTTTTCGCGTCCAGACTTCAATGTTGGCCTCTGGCCACTGATTCCGACATTTCGACATGATCTCTCACATGTCATTATCAAGGAATGGATCATATGTATGTTCGAATGTCTCATTACGCCTTGCTGGCTCAAGTGGTAGCATGCCTGCATCCGGACTAGTGGGCCCGGGTTCGATACCAAGCGGAGTTGAAAAAATTGATTGCTAAATTAATTATTTAATTGTAAAATTTTCAATTTGGGGCCAGGAGGGACGGAAGTGAACAATATTTGATCGGTGCAATATGCACCATATTCTTGTATTAAATTGCAAACCGCACCGCAGTACATGTTACACAACATAGCGGAACGTTTACCTCCAGTCATAACAAAACTGTCGCTGTGTCGCACTGACTTCGATACTAGCCATGTATCGCCAGAAACAAATAGCAAATGGAGCACTTACACAGCTTACTTAGGTTCCATCCATGGATAGTAATTCTGCCCGAGGGCAGGTCTCTCACTGCAATCATAGCATTTTCATGCTATGCTTTGCAGCTTTACTAGGGAATTGTAGGTGTGGTAGCTTCCCGTTGCTTTCCACACCGGTGACGGATGATGATGATGATGATGATAATGATAAGGATGAGTATGATGATGATGGCCATATGATTTTGGGAACCGTTTGGGCCTTAAAGTTTTCCTGACATTTGTCTTACAGGTGAGGAAAACCCCGATAGAAACCTCATACAGAAAAACTGTCCCGACCGGGGATCGAACCCGGGCCTGCTGCGTGACAAGACAGCACGCTACCTCGAGACCACAGCGGTGGACTTACTTAGGTTAATGCCCTGCAATTCTCGACGCCACAGACTGACGTGAAATGAGTGTACGCAGGATGACACGGCATTAGTGCGCAAATCATCCACAAACGAGGTACAGTAGGTCAGTGTTCCGCTATGTCGGATAAATCTGTTCAGAAGAATGTAGTACTGTTGATTCCGCCGGATGGGAACTTCAAGCGTTGAGGCCCCATTGATGCTTTTCGACAGAAGCAGGATATGTGCCGGCACCGGGTGCCATCTTATTCCTTCTCTTCATCAACATCCCTCATACAACACATTTTACACTACACAAGCACATAAACATACACTCATCCTACACTTCTCTCTGTAAACGATACAAGAATACATATATGTAAAGTGGTCTGTCGACGTGGTGCTTAAATTGAAAATTGACTAACCTATCTACCCACCTAGCGTGGAATCCGAAGGACGAAAAGTGCAGTGGCCGGCATTAGAGCATACTATGAATGTCTCAATTTCAAATTATATTACTCGAAATCCCTTGCCCCAATTAATGCATTAAAACATTTAAATGAAACGATGTACCTAGTAATTACGTATAAATTATAAAGCTGTTTTTAAATTAATTATTGTTTAATGGATTATGTAAAATTAAACACTGTTTGGTTTAATATTTTGCTTAAATAATTTCGTACATATACCATTAGTTACTGAAAATACAATTAATCGATTAAATACGAGAAAAAAGTGTAAAATGTAAAAAAAAAGAAAAAAAAGGTAATAACTCTGGCTGATCCTGAACACTATTTATTTGTTATTTATTCTTTACAAAACGTGTACATCGCCGCGAAGTTGTTTACTAAATCACGCTTAGATATTGACATCGCTGTCTTGTTTTGAAATTCCATAGCCAAGTGGTGTAAGTTGTCATTAGGCAGTGCATTTTGGTTCCCGAACGTAGAGGGGATCGAACAGTTTCTTCTTTTGCATTTATTACGTCACGTGAATATATAAGCAGTTTAAAACTGCAAATAAATACTCATAGATGAGCCATAATCTTAGTACATACAGGTGCTCCATTATCAACGTTGTTTATGTGAAACACCAAGTTATATATCATTAATATGTACCGAACTATACTATTGGTAGAGCTCTGATGTAAACATTCAGTTTGAACCCTGAAACCTCAGGCTATACTAATCGATAAGTTCCCTAACTTATATTGGAACGAAAATGCGCTGCCTAGTTGTCATGTAGTAAATTAAATATAATATATATATATATATATATATCAATCTTCCTCGATTAAAATGGATTTTTGTTTAAAAAAACTTCGTCAATTAGTTAAAATCATGTAGGCCTTTGAGAATATGTTACATCTTCGGCATGTTTATTTGATACTGATATTAACGTATAAATTGTATAACGGGTTCAGGTCTATGGGTGTGTTCTCGTTTTAACCTGAACTCATAATACAATTTATACGCAAATATCAATACCAAATGGCATGCCGAAGATGCAACATGTTTTGAGAGGCCTACATGGATTTAACTAATGGGCGAAGTTTTTTAAACAGAAATAAATTTTAATTGAGGAAGACTGATAGGCCTATACTTACTTACTTACTCACTGGCACTATCGAACCCGAAGGTTCATGGCCGCGCGGACATAAGCTCTCCATACATCCCTATCCTGAGCTAATGCTTTCCAATCATTCCCTGTATAATCTACTTCCCTCAAATCATAGTTAATGTTGTTCTCCCACCTCATTCTTGGCCTACCAACTGGGCGTTTTCCCTCTGGCTTTCCTACAAGAAGCTTCCATGCACGTCTTTCATTCCCCATACGTGCAACATGTCCTGCCCAACGCAGTCTACGAGACTTAACTGTTCTTATTATATCTGGCTTCCTATAAAGACCATGTAGTTCATTGTTATGTAGTCTTCTCCATTCACCTGTCTGTTCATCTGATAGGCCTATATCAGGTTTTAATATAAATATCTTTTAAAAATTACTATATAACCTGAATTGTGATTATAATGAAATGTAGACACATTTATAGTCATTATATCTTGTGCAGACTATGAGTCTTATGCTAATTCAGTTCTCATGAGAGAAAAAATGTTCTAATGGAATTTCGGCCAGTGAATTTGAAATGTGCTCACCCAGCATCATGAGGAATTTCGATAGCTGTGAGCAGCGAGTCCAGATGCTGTAAATAATAATAAAATATACGAATGCAATCATTTCTATATAATGAATGTCTACCGCTCTGGTCTCGAGGTAGCGTGCTGCCTTGTCACGCAGCGGGCCCGGGATCGATTCTCGGTCGGGACAGGCTCCTGGGTGACAAATGTCAGGAAGCTTAGGGCGTTTTCCCTCTGGCTTTCCTACAAGAAGCTTCCATGCACGTCTTTCATTCCCCATACGTGCAACATGTCCTGCCCAACGCAGTCTACGAGACTTAACTGTTCTTATTATATCTGGCTTCCTATAAAGACCATGTAGTTCATTGTTATGTAGTCTTCTCCATTCACCTGTCTGTTCATCTGATAGGCCTATATCAGGTTTTAATATAAATATCTTTTAAAAATTACTATATAACCTGAATTGTGATTATAATGAAATGTAGACACATTTATAGTCATTATATCTTGTGCAGACTATGAGTCTTATGCTAATTCAGTTCTCATGAGAGAAAAATGTTCTAATGGAATTTCGGCCAGTGAATTTGAAATGTGCTCACCCAGCATCATGAGGAATTTCGATAGCTGTGAGCAGCGAGTCCAGATGCTGTAAATAATAATAAAATATACGAATGCAATCATTTCTATATAATGAATGTCTACCGCTCTGGTCTCGAGGTAGTGTGCTGCCTTGTCACGCAGCGGGCCCGGGATCGATTCTCGGTCGGGACAGGCTCCTGGGTGACAAATGTCAGGAAGCTTAGGGCGTTTTCCCTCTGGCTTTCCTACAAGAAGCTTCCATGCACGTCTTTCATTCCCCATACGTGCAACATGTCCTGCCCAACGCAGTCTACGAGACTTAACTGTTCTTATTATATCTGGCTTCCTATAAAGACCATATAGTTCATTGTTATGTAGTCTTCTCCATTCACCTGTCTGTTCATCTGATAGGCCTATATCAGGTTTTAATATAAATATTTTTTAAAAATTACTATATAACCTGAATTGTGATTATAATGAAATGTAGACACATTTATAGTCATTATATCTTGTGCAGACTATGAGTCTTATGCTAATTCAGTTCTCATGAGAGAAAAAATGTTCTAATGGAATTTCGGCCAGTGAATTTGAAATGTGCTCACCCAGCATCATGAGGAATTTCGATAGCTGTGAGCAGCGAGTCCAGATGCTGTAAATAATAATAAAATATACGAATGCAATCATTTCTATATAATGAATGTCTACCGCTCTGGTCTCGAGGTAGCGTGCTGCCTTGTCACGCAGCGGGCCCGGGATCGATTCTCGGTCGGGACAGGCTCCTGGGTGACAAATGTCAGGAAGCTTAGGGCTCAACGGCCCCGTAAAATCATCCGGTCATCATCATCATCATTATCATCATCCTTCACCGTGTGGAAAGCAACGGGAAGCTACCACACCTATAATTCCCTAGTAAAGCTGCAAAGCAGGGAAATGTTATTACTGCAGTGAAAGACCTGCCCTCGGCAAAATTACTATGGAATGAAATGGAATAATGAAGGTTAGAGAAAAAATACTGAAGGTAAATGAATCGTGGTAATCATTATTGAACTCAGAAATTAAGTTACGACTTGAAAAATCTCGAAAATATTGATTTTTTTTTACATTTTTATAAAGAAAGGCAGAAAAATATAAAAAAAATATATCTTGCTATGTAACATATCGTCCCGCGCCGTAGCCGAGTGGTTAAGGCAGGAAGCCTTGGTGCAGAGCTACGGGACTTGCGCTGGTTCGAGTCTCCATGGGGGAAGAAATTTTCTCATGGTATTTCGGCCAGTATGGGACCGGTGCCCACCCAACATCGTGAGGCATTTGGGTAGCTACAATAAGTAGCGGCTCCAGGTTGAGAAAACCAGCTATAACGGCTGGGGGACTCGACATGCTGACCACATGTCACCAACACTGGCTGATGATCATCTACCTCTGTGATTGACACATGTGGATATTAGGCCAGCAGCCGGCTGGTAGGCCTGTCGCGCCAGGAGTTTTTTTTATGTAACATATCAGTATTTCACGGTCTTACAAAATGAATTAAAAATGGTACTGTAGTATTCAGAAAAATGGGCGTAACTCTCATTAACAAACTAATTAACCAGACATAATTTATTAATAACCTTGCTAGTACCTAAGCAAGAATAGCTAACAGAAATTGTACGGACATAAATAATTTTATATCATCAGTACTTATTTTATTATGGGAGTAATTAAATACACCTAATTTCACATTTAAAAATATATATGATAGTCATGACACAATTTGCATAGTATTTTGATAATTTTGTCTACATATACGGTATTTTAGATTGAATAGAGAATACTAATGTTTATGGATAGTTACGTATGGAGAGCTTATGTCCTCGTGGCCATGAACTTCCGATTTCGGTAGTGCTCGTGAACTAGTTAGTTGGATACATTACTTTAACTATTACTTTATATTGATATAGGCTATCACTAATAAATTCAACATTATGTACAAGCAAGTTCATTCTAAGCATATTTCAGGGGTTAATATTTGTATATTTAAAAAAAGTACGGTACATGTTAAATATAATAAATATAAAATTCGACATAAGATCTCGTTTGAACGTTTCACAGGTTTTACGAATTCGTTTCGAAATTCCTAGTAACGTAAAGGGCTATTGTGAATCGAATAAGCTTTTTTGTTTGTACAAAACTTAATAAAGTCATTGCAATATTTGTTTTTGGGGTGTAAATTCGGAGGTTATGAGGACGGGCATCAACAGAGGCAGTCAAGGACGGTGGTAGTGACGGCAACTATAGCGTCAGGACGGACCGGCGCCGTGAGAACGAGCGTTGCCCAGGGTTGGTAGAGGGGCTGATTTAGGAGGGGGGTGTTTCGGACTCAGTCTTAGTTGCTCCTCGGGACGGTAAACATCGTTGGTTGACAGTCGCACGGATTCATATAAGAGCATAGTTTACCAATGGGCGCGGCGCGATAAAACTTATTCGTGTTTCATTTCAAGCAATTTGAAACTGTCATCACGTCAGTTTGTTGTTTCAATTCATCCCTAACTAACAACAGTGTTTTTAAAATACAATAACTTACTTTAAATGTAGTGAAGTGGTATTAACAAAATACCACGTTATTCATTTTTTCTCGAAAGTTTTAAGTGACAACTACAGATGTCAGTTGAAAATCGATATGGAAATAGTTCTGTACAAATGTGAATTATTCCGTAAAATATATTAACATGTAACAAAATGCATAATAAATCAATGTATTTATTAGTCTTTGTGGAATGTAGAGATAGATTTTATATTTCAGTAGCGAAATAAAAGTTATAACTTTTGTAGTGTTGTCATAGAACATGTATTGAGGCGTATATCATGAAACCGTAGAGGCTTCTTGTAGTTTTTATTTAAGATGCGGTAATCTACACGGAGTTTCAAGAATTATAGTGTATAGTGCATGTGAGATTTAAGTGTGATAAAGTGTTGTTTTAGTGTTTTGACAACGTCACCGCACAAAAAGGAAGACTTGCTCCCATTCCTAAACAGTTTTACGACTATCTCTAAAACTTGCTGCAAAGTAATAAAACACAGCCATAGTTGAATTGATTTTTATACATATTTGTCTCTTTAACTTTTCATAGTCAAGTCGTAATATTTGTGAAGTAGAAAAGTATTTTAAACATATCAATAAGTGAATACTTGTACAACTTAACTGAAGATAAAATACTGTTTTGCAGTGAAATAAACGAAGATCTTGGAAATCGGATCAAGAAATATAATCAAGGTTATCCAGTGATTTCAAACAAAAGGATTTGATTCTTGAAGCAGCATTTTAAGGTAAGACCAGTTTATATCCTAAGAGAATATTTAAATTAATGGAATTGTTTATGTAAATCGTTCCATTGTAACGAACGGCTACACGTTTTTTCTTTTTGCTAGCCTACATATTTTTAATTTGTAACAATATTAATTGTGCACAAATACTGGACCAAATGAATATAGTAATATTTAACAACCTTAACCTTAAAAATCTAATAAAAATCACCTATACAAACTTTATATTTGTCATAGTTTATTAGGTAATATTCCGTTTATGTATAAATTAATGATGTTTGGTACATTTTTTTCTGTAATTACCAAAACGTTTACGGCGCAAAAGTGGACATCCGAATTTCGAGGTAAATTTGGTTTTAAAATGAAGTTTAGGACCACTAAACATGAAAACACAAAAACATTTGCGGACCATCCAGAAACAAAGCAGTATAGTAACATTTTATAAGCACTACAAAATACAAATTTCACTAGTTTAATGTACAAGACATCCCGTTTTCAATATAAATATATTATGAAAGTTAAGTTTAGGATCACCAAAAATGGAACCACATGAAAATCTGGGGTCCATCACTAAAGAAAATAGGTTAGAGTAATAATTTCTTATACGTAATTTGGTTAGTATAAATTTATTTACATACCTGTAATTTAATGTTGTCTAAATGCCATTCTATTTATTACTTTCACAGATTAGAATAATTTAAATAAGTTAGGTTAGCTTTTAGATTATTACATATGTATTCTAATAAATTATATTACAAATTTCGAAGATTATGTTTAAATAAATGCATCTATTTATTGAATATTTTGTAAGGGCTAATTTGCCGTTGTTGATTTTAGAGAAATACGTACAGTGACGTATCGACTATTATCGATAATCGATTCAGTTAAACCATTTTTTCTCTGTGAGGATGTGATTCTTATTAAATATCAAACTCTTTCTTATGTAATTTTGAAAATATAGCATTTGGAAATACAGCAGTGCACTTTTATTACAATAAAATATTTATTGTATTTTCGCATCTGGATTGAAGAAGTCCACTGCTGTGGTCTCGAGGTAGCGTGCTGCCTTGTCACGCAGCGGGCCCGGGTTCGATCCCCGGTCGGGACAGTTTTTCTGGGTGAGGTTTTTATCGGGGTTTTTCCTCACCTGTAAGACAAACGTCAGGAAAACTTTAAGGCCCAAACGGTCCCCGAAATCATATGGCCATCATCATCATCCTTCACCGGTGTGGAAAGCAACGGGAAGCTACCACTCCTACAATTCCCTAGTAAAGCTGCAAAGCATAACATGAACATGCTATGATTGCAGTGAAAGACCTGCCCTCGGGCAGAATTACTATAGATGGATGGTATTGAAGAAAACATGTTTTTACCCTGGACTAACGTGTGAATATCGAATCTGACGTCACGATCACAATGGTTAAGCACTTACTTTGGGAATAGTGATTTATAAATTGTTATTTTCCTGCTTTGTTTCTGGATGGTCCGCAAATGTTTTTTCATGTTTTCATCTTCGACGTTCCTAAGCTTCATTTTAAAACGAAAATTATCTCGAAATTCAGATGTCCACTTTTTTGCGCCGTACCCACCAAAACTATTGTTGCATATAAATCAATCGGCTTTAATTGTTTTCACAAAAATGAAATTCATAATATAAGACATACAGTTTCTTATCTGCTCTGCTATAGATTATATTATGCAGAATTACTTTTCTTCAATGTAGTACCTAATCAAATTCCAATCGCAATTAAAAATGATGTGCGTTAGGAAACTTGGTAATTACTGAGGGAACCTAACTACTCATTCAGATGACCCTAAAAAATAACTTACCGTAGTCATAAGTTATTCAGCTTTTAATAAGTGAAGTTAAGCGCTCGTGTTGTATATTAAGAAGTTTAAGATTAGCATTGTGAGATCTGGTTCTATAATGAAAGTTAGATTTATCTAGTAATAACCCGAAATTTTAGTAATTGTTATGATCTTCGACAAAGAAAATAACGTACTTTGGATTTCATGATACTGGTACTAATCTTTCTGAGGAAAGTTTGGTATTTCTCAAGTTTAAAAAAGGGGTAATTGTATAGGGAACAGAACATCCTTTATAGAATAAACCTAATATTTACTGACTGTTCAGTCTTCAACTTTCTATTATCGGTACGTAAATCTAATTTCAAAATCTATCCTTCGTTATTATCAAGAAAAATTCGCTGAAATGCTTAAGGTTAATGTGATAATTTTTACTAGTTTTTCAAATTCAGCTGTATAAACGATCGAGTTTCCTAAGTAGTTGCCGAGAACTTTTTGAAATCTCGATTTTTTTTAAAGAACAGTAGAAAAGAAAGAAGCGTGTAAAATATTCGTTATGATATAATGACAATATGATTCAGTCATGAATAAAATTATTTGTTTGGAACAGCATTTAACCCTTGCCAACTCTGGCTGAACATATTACCCAGAGCCAGCAAACTTCCCGATTCCTCATTTCTTCCGATCAGACTTCAGCTGGGTTACTGCAGTCGGGTTCTAAGGCTCGAGGTAAATCTTAAGAGGATTTATATTCCAGTTTATTTTTAGACATAGTTATGGGTTTATAGATACGAGTTCAGTGAAGTATCCATCCATTCGTAGTAATTCTGCCCGAGGGCAGGTCTTTCACTATAATCATAGCATTTCCATACTATGCTTTGCAGCTTTACTAGGGCATTATAGGTGTGGTAGCTTCCCGTTGCTTTCCACACCAGTAACGTATGATGATGATAATGATAAGGATGATGGTGATGGCTGGATGATTTTCGGGGACCGTTGGGCCCTAAGCGTCCTCACATTTGTTTTACAAGTGAGGAAAACCCCGAAAAAAGAACCTCACCCAGGAGCCTGTCCCGACCGGGAATCGAACCCGAGCCCGCTGCGTGACAAGGCAGCATGCTACCTCGAGACCACAGCGGTGGACACCAGTGAAGAATAGCTCTAAAAAAAATAAACCACTATATTATATAGCATAGCTTTTCTGTTATATTTAACTTTCGAAAAAGCAAGAGTTTTCCTTTATGAAATAATTGAAACATATATCTTAGACCAGCAGGAAAACCACATGAGCAAAAATAGTGATGTTTGTTCTTTATATCGTATTTAAGTAAGTACAAGTTCATGTAAACGTTATAGTTTAAGCACGGAAAGGATATCTCAAATTTTCCAACCCTAATAGGCGAATAGTATGCCATGAGTACACCTATATAAAATTAAATAAAAAAAACAAAAACGCACAAATTATTATTTTTGCAATATATCAATAATTACGTGAGGAAAAAAAATATATATGTTGATTTTTTATGAAAAAATGCGAAACGTTACTTAAACGTCAATACGTAGTTGAGCTAATTTAACCTAAAGTCGCACATTGTAAAAATGGTAAACATACATTTGCCATTGTTCAAACAGAACACCCAAATTATCCTAATGGGGCGCCAGATTATTTAAAAAACTATAAAGTAATCTGGTGTAAACTATCATTCCCATTTTATCACCGAACGAAATGAAATGAGTGTCGAACATTATGTGGCAAATACAAAGGACTTGGTAATAAGTGAATTAATATTGCACCCCGGCAAAAATAACGTCACAACTAAAAAATGGACGAATTTGAGTTAATCCCCAATTCAAAACAACGCAATTTGTTTAACCCTTAAATTGATAAAACACAAATTTCTTCTGTTAGTTATTTGAATGTGGCAGACCGCAGTGAAAACGGAATATTGTATAACTGTTATTATCAGGTATATTGTGTAATTAGACACACATTTAAGTGGTTTATTTTTGTCATTTTCTTCTGATTTATTTAAAATATTAAAGTAATTGAACCAACTGATGTATCCAAAAGAATACATTACGAATTTAAGGGTTAAACTGTACACAATAAATCAGTAACTCAATTCCTAACTAATCAAGGTAAAAGTTGCACATATAGCTATTCCTAAACTATTTGAACTGTGATGTAAGTGAATTTTCATTTTGCTGTACTGGAAAACGAGGTTTTTTAGTTGTGATGTTATTCTTGCCGGGGTGCGATATGTTAAAAAAAACTGCAATATGGTAGCGGAAATTAGTACTATCATTGCCTAACATGACAATAGCAGTCACTTATTCTACGTTTGAACGTTCACTGGTGGGCTCTTGGTATAGAATAATTATATTGCCATTATTAGTCTGATTTTCTATGTAATAAGTAAGTCTAATTACATATTTTACCTCGGTGACTATCAGACTGAGATTTTTTTAAAAGTTAATATGTTAGGGTACAAGTAGCATTGTATTTCATCTTCATGATATATATTTTACATGTACCGTACTTATTTTAAAGGCTATTACTGAAGCACGGATTTAATTTTCGGCAGAAGTAGTGTTGGCAGTTGGAGCTAAGGGCTTCGATTCCGCGACAGAGCTTCTAATGTTGAGAACAATAACATAGCACCGAGATAGAATTTTTATAACGTGGAATGTTTATTTCCGTTTATTTTTGCATAAAAGCTCTGAAAATAGCAGTCCGTAATTTGTGGAGGAGAATATTGCAGCACACCATCATCTCGTTAAGATCTTTAAGAATATAAACTGCAAACTATTAGCGTAGATGCTGTATTGCCTACTTTTTTTACTGAACAATTGTATTTAATAGTAGACTTTATAAGACTAAATGTAAGATACATGCAATGTTACTGTATATACATATATGGATCGCACGGGCAGCAAGCTGTATGTACTGTTGACAGTCCGCATCAATAAATTGTCTAGTAATGGTATGTACGTACAAATAACACAAAAAATATATGAGTATAATACATTAGGCATTAATATTAAGCTAGGTATAGGCTAGTTTTTAAGAACTAATAATATTATATTCTGATTACATATTTATTTATTCACGAATGAGTCTTATTTTCCACGTCTTGCCCGGGAATTTACCCACGTTTATCCAATTTTCTGGGTTTACCACTAACTCTTAGCATGACAATCTATCACGATTTCAATTTAGACATCTTTCTAGCAACAACACGTCTCGAATATTCAAAATCGTTATATTTTCGTAATATATATATATATATATATATATATATATATAGTTCGTATTCAAATCTCCCGCACATTGGACGTAATCACATATCGTGATCGTCGGTAATTGTTAGAGATTTTTATTCCTCTAACCTAAACCTAGCGAGCGCTGATCTATCTTTAAATACTAGATTGTATATATGTATATATATGATTATTTTCCCCAAACTTGTTTTAGGTCTCTTTTTAAGCACAGTGAACGATTTTCCGTACACTCAGCGAACAATTGTATGTATTTAAAGGGCGGATAAATGTGTGCTTACACGCGTTGCATGTTATGCAGTTTTTATGGTGTATAAAAACGTCACATGTACTGTACATCCGACATAGAATATACCGTACTTGAAAGTATATATTTTACAGGGTTTTTGAAGAAATATACAATGCAACATATTCGACATTAGTCTACAGTTAATAAAAAGAAACGATTCCTAACTATATTACAATTTCCCTCCAGTATTTACAGATTCTGACGCGAGTTTCGAGAATTAATGTATTATTCAGGTTCCCATTATCATATTGTCACTGTTTAGAGAACAGTATAAGCTAATATGTTGTTACTCATACTCCCTTTATATATACATTTCTGGTATTTTTTTGTTTAGATTTAGAGTAAATCTCTATAAAATCCATCTTTGCCCCTAAATTTTCTATGACAATTTACAAAATATATCTGGTCCTAATTTGCGAAGTACTCACAACCAAATCCCTCAAGAAGTACGACGATCTTACTTTTGTTTATTTTTTGCCACGGTTGAGATATATATATATATATATATATATATATATATATATTTTATCTGGATGAATGACACTCACTACAATGAAACTGACTGGTCAAGAGCACCACGTTGGCTGCAATAAGTAGACTGAGAGGTTTTACTTTTTAAAAATCCTGTTTAAGGAAGACTGCATAGAAATTAAAACGTTAAAATAGATCCAATTTTATATTGACTTGTGTTAACCACTTGAATATATAACATCTAAATCGCTTCAACAATGTTAAATAGAGATAGTTATGTATTTCAAGCTTAAGTTAGTGATTTTAATTCAATGACCTTTGGGTTCGCGTGTCAGTCATAACATGATTCTTAATAGTGAAATGGGTATGGCAATGATATTCTGAATCAGCACTTACCTTAAAAGCTCGGGAAAACTTCCATAAAACCACTATGATTGGACGTAGAAAACATTCCTAGTCTGGGATGAGGAAGGATTTTCTAGGGACTCCTGGCGCTCGTCCAGCCGGACTGAATTTTAACTCCAAGAACATCCGAAAACACC
This sequence comes from Diploptera punctata, assembly GCA_030220185.1. Classification (NCBI taxonomy): domain Eukaryota; kingdom Metazoa; phylum Arthropoda; class Insecta; order Blattodea; family Blaberidae; genus Diploptera; species Diploptera punctata. The sequence goes on along the minus strand of JASPKZ010007885.1, from coordinate 245,374 downwards.
GAGGGACGCCGGACATCGGGCGTCGAGCATGTTAGACTAAATGATAGCTGATACAGTTTTTCACTCCGCGCATTTATATAAATGAAATTAAAATTAAGAATATAACGTTTTAGACAATTAATAACCATTTATTGCAAAATAGGAGCTGTTTATGAAATTAGTAATTAATGAAGCTACTGAGGTTGTTCTCATAAATTTGCAATCTAATAACAGAATTTTAACCCATTCACATACTGTACTTCTTAAATAATTACCGGTGCAATATTAACTTTTAAGGTAGCTTATTTATAAATTACTCATGTTTGATACAGTTGTGCTAAATTGATATATTACAAAGATAATCTAAATTTGACCTCAATAATAATCAGGAAAAGGATTTCGGGAACTACAAGGAAGAATTAAGGCATTAAAGGTTAAATGTTGACATCAGTGGCAAATTGTATTCATACACTCACTTGTACAGGGAACAATGAAACTTGCTCCTTCACAGTGTGCACTTACACAAAAGCAGAGTTTTGGGAAAAACTGCACTTAAACTAGCGTGAAATATTTTCAAAGTCCTATAGAACAACAATGCGCATGCGCCAGAGTTTATAGAGCCAGCGATAACCACAATCGAACCACTTATCGATTATCATCCATGATTACTCTCCGTCGCTATGAAATTTAAATGACCAATATTTGCAATAAATCCCCAAATCTATGTTTAAAAAATATATTAATAACATTAAAATTACCAAACGTTTATTAAAAATGGGTGTACACTTACTTATCACTCCCTAACGCTGATCCAACGAGTGATAAGCCAAAACAGCGATAAAAAAATCATAGACTAAGTAATATACTCTGTGGAGAAAATAACAATTAGCATCACAATATTGTCTAACAGTGTCATAATATTGTGATTTGCATATTTAAATAAATACTTCAAAATAGTCTAATAATGTTATAAAAATTGTTTGAAAAAGTTTAAAATATTAAATAATGTTAGTAAATACAGATGAAGAGCTATAGTTTACAACAATATAACTGAAAAATAAGCGCTAGTAGAAGTGCAGTTGAGCGGAGGTTTGTAGTAAGTCTGTCATTTAACAATTCTCTTATGTTTTCTTTTTCGGAGATGTGGCGAAAGATAAACCATGATGCACATTTAAGAGAAGAATTTCAGAATTTGGTACCTGTAACAGGTTTGTTATTAAAAATAAGGTTATATATACTAGTATGTATAAGGTTATATATACAAATATGTAGAATAATTGTTTGTTCTGAAATAAGTTTACAGCTTAATACTTGTGATTAGCTAAGAATGGACTCGTGTCTGTAACAATGATTGAGCTACGAGAGTATCTATACTATATTTCACCGTGATGTATAATACTCAAAATCCCTTGGCCTGATAATAATAATAATAATAATAATAATAATAATAATAGGCTATATAATAGCAATAATGTTACTAATGTTATTATTACTCCTACTACTACTAATAATAAAAATGCTACTAATGCTATTAATAAGCAAAACTATAACAACAATAATGTAATTTTCTTAAACAAGAAATTAATCCATGAATATGGGTAATTAAGTGTCAATTTAACGTATGAACCGAATATAAGAAAATATAAATTTATATTTTTAAAATAATATTATCGTCCGGAAGCTTCTGATTTCGTGTGGCAGAAAATTGCATTTCATTAATAATTCAATATGCAATTAACATCATTGAATATATAATATTATTGAACATTTTAATGAATTAAAGAGTTTATGATTGTCATCATCATCATGACTCCAGGGATTAGGCAATTGCCCGTTCCGACTTCATAATGTATCAGCCCAACGTCTTCTAGGTCTTCCAACATCACATCTTCCTCTTGCTTGATAATAAGATTGTTTAATATTTAAATTGGCAATGTATACTTTAAAATAAGTTGATTTAATTAATTTAGGCTTAATATTTTTAATAAAACAGTAGTAAAACAAATACATATAAATTTGTTAAGTTCGTGTTTAATACAGTAATAATTTACAATTGCATATGATTTTATTTTCATTGCGGTTCTACATACGCCTATGTAAATAAGAGAGCAAATTATGTATAATTATTAGGAGTAGTAATCTTAAAATAAATTTAAAATAAACAACAAACACGCACGCTAATTCTGAAGGAATTTAGTGCTGGAAGTTGTTCTATTTGAAATATTTATCGTTCTTCATCGATTCTATTTAGACAACGAAAATGACCACGGAAAAATATATATATATATATATATATATATAACTCACTGGCATTATCGAACCTGCAGGTTCATGATCGCGCGGACATGAGCTCTCCATACATCCCTATCCCCGCGCGGACACAAGCTCTTCATACATCCCTATCCTGAGCTAATTTTTCCAATCATCCCTGTATAACCTACTTCCCACAGATCATAGTTAATGTTATTCTCCTACCTCATTCTTGGTCTACTAAGTAGGCGTTTTCCCACTGGTTTTCCTACAAGAAGCTTCCATGCATGACTTTCATTCTCCATTCGTTCCACATGTCCTACCCATCGCAGTCTACGAGACTTAACTGTTCTCATTATATCTGGCTTCCTATATAGACCATGTAGTTCATCGTTAGGTAGTCTTCTCCATTCACCTGTCTGTTTATCTCTCTTTGGTGCAAAACTTTTCCTAAGAACTTTATTCTCAAATACTCGTAATCTCCTTTCCTCTTTTAAAGTAAGAGTCCATGTTTCGCATCCATATAATATAACTGTAGAATAATAGTTGTATATATTTTCATTTTAATGTTTTTTGAAAGGAGGTGGGACGTCAAGAGCCCCTGTAATGCATAATGGCACGCATTTCCAGAATTGGCATATATTTATTTTCTTTGTGCACTTTATTCCTATTTGTGATTGTTGTTCTTGGGTATTTGAATTCAGTCACTTCCTCAAAGTTTCCCTCATGTTTATTAGCTGTCCATTTCCATTATGTAATCTATTTTGTAACTCAAATTTTTATCTTGTTATTAGAGTGTAGGCGTGTATATATTGATGTATATCTTCTTATTCCTTCCAAGTATTAGGCCAAGGCCTGTTACGATCCTATAGAAAATTTTCCCTCCACCGTTTCATAAGACGGCCCTGAGATCTTCGTCCTCTTGGTATATAATTATAAACTGCTTTGGGGGATCCGATTTGAACTCATACTTTCAAGGAGGTGTTTCCAATTTAGTTGGTACTGTTTAATATATTCCAAAATTGGCGTAGTCTGCAATTCTTTTAAGATATCGGTGTTCCTTTTCCGTTCCCATCTGGTGTAATCCGCTGTTCTGCGCATGAATCTCATTTCACAAGCCGTTATTCTGCTTTCATGTTGTATTTGTAATGTCCATGCTTCACTACCATAGGTCAACACTGGTCTAGCCAAAGTGTTATATAAACGTAATGTTTTTTTTTTTTTTTTGTACAAGGGATGGTTTCATAACTTGATTAATAATTATCAAACTTTTATTATAACTAGTAATTTTTTCAGGGATATCCTTTTCATCCCAGATAGAGAGATAATATCCAAGATATTTAAATTGATTATATCCCTCTTAAATTTTATTCTGGAGACAGATTTTACTTTGTATGGGGTCCTTCCCACGAAATGCCATGTATATTTGAATTGTTGAAATTAATTTTAATATCTTAATTTTAGACGTAGAATTATAGAATCCCTGAGTAATAGTTAAATTTACACAAAACGATGTAAAAGGATGCAAATGTTATTGGTCGGTACTGGAATTTTGCGTAAATAATTATCTTGGGTTTTTCGCCAGTGGCCTGGCAAAAGTGAGAACATCCATTGAAAATTTGAGTATTTACAAATGGCATTTACATCATTCTCTATATAAAGTTTTCAATATTATTAAGCATCATGTATTATAATATATTTTTAACTCCCCTATGAATGTATATCTCTCTCTCTCTCTCTCTAATTTATAAAATTGCGATTGTACTGCCACAATTAAAGTTGTTATTCGGGTTGCATAATCTGCATCCTGGAGATAATGACATCTCATTACTAACTTATACAAGAGTTTTAATATTTTATAATAGACTATTTCTCTAAGACTCATGATTTGAGGGAAATTTATTGAAGGGTTTGGGACCAGATAGTCCTATTACATAGTGGATAAAAATGAGACACAACCATTTATAGAGCTACAAACATTCATTTGTCTCACTGTTCAAAGACCATCAAGTTTTCGTAATAGATGGGAGAGAATTCATCTAAGTTTGTTGAATATTTCTTTGTTTCATTTATACTCTGGTTTAGAACGTCTTATATCTCAGATTCAATATCATGTGCATAGGACTACTTAATCCCTAGCCCCTCAATTATACTGCAGAGGAAACAATCTCTGGATAGGGATCCATGGAGGGTTTATGATCGTCCTTCTATGGACCTCCGGTTTGAATAGTGGCAATGAGGTAGTTGTGGTTTCTCGATAATATTGTTGTCTCCGACATAGCCGGCACAGATTCTATTCCCGGAGTGTATAAAGGTAATTGAAGATAGAGTTCGTTAAACAAATAAGATCGCGGATTCACCGGTAGTAAAAATAAAATAAAAATTACTGTAGCTGCCGAACTTTTATTTTTTTTACAACAAAACTAAGTATGACCAATTAAAATAACACTATAAAAGTGTCGTCAAAAAGTATCAAAATCGGAGACTTAGAAATGCTGGTTTACCTGAAATTATTAATTTAATATACCGTTAACAGCTGCTACGCTTGTTTCTTCGCAATTAGTATCTAATTATTTAACAAATGGAATAATAATATAAAACCCGTAAACTAGAAAAATCGGGCCATAATTTCGAGTTACTAAGGAATTAGCATATTTTGTATAATTGCTGCTTTACGGACTTTTGATTTAAATATTGGATTCAACGGTATATTTAAAATAAAAAATTATGGATTCTGTTATGTTTAAACGACTTTTAAGAGCTAATTTTACAAAATTTCTTAACTTTAATTTGTGATTAATGAATATTTTCCTTCTGTTCTATTTTGGAGATGGTTTTAAACGTTACTGCAATGAAGATGGACAATGAAATGGGAGTACAGTGCACTAAAAATAAAAAAGCAAATAGATATGAGAATAAAGAATCTGGACAGCTTCCAAATGTCCACTATGCAGGATATCAAACGAAGGAAAATCGAGAATAGAATTCTATGCTTTTGAAATCTAAATCCTAAAGTAAATAAGGGAAAGAGATGCAATTGTGTGACGCCATTTTATTCGTTTTTGTAGTAGGATATAAGTTAAATTTATTAAAAGAAAGATGACACATTCGTTGAAATTTCTGCTTCGGTTAGTATTACCTGTATTTGTTGAAAACTGTCCAAGTATAATTTCTCATTTCTAATGGTCATATGAGACATTTTTCGGAAATACTAGCTTTAGAGAGTTCCTCAAATACAATGTATCCGAAACCATCAGCAATAAATTTCTATAACTCATAAATTAATAAAATGACACGAATATTTATTTTTACAAAACAAACTCAAAAGTTTTTAAGGAGGTGACGGGTGAAATTTCTATCTTCTAATTTTTTTAAGCTACATACTCGATTGTTTGTATACACATTCATGCTGTAATATGTAATATTATACTGAAGTGTCATCCTTCTAGGCTTAAAAGGTTTTGAGTGATTGAAGAAAATCTATTTAAAAATTTGCATATTAAATTTTTAATTAGCCCATAATTGTTTACTAATTTTTTAATTTTTTATACACGACCACTGACGTATTTAGAACAACACGATGTATTAACTTTTCTATGTCATTATAATAAAGGAAGAAAAAAATATATATACATTCGCAGCATATGATTTTTTTAAATTACTACACATGTTTCATTTTTTATTTAAACAACTCTCAACATTGTTTCAAACTCCATGCATAGAATTGTTAGCTATAGTGTGTGGGACATGGAGAGAAAATTTCGTGCATCTATCATTAAATTTTTCAGTGCTATTTTGATTTGAATGTATTAAAATGCAGTGAAAATAAAAGTGGGGAAAAGCCAATTTGAAAGTGTGCATGCAGTTAAACTGACTATTTAACTCATGCCCCAAACGGGAGTCAATGACCAATCACATTTCAATGATTTTTGATTTACAACCAATCACAGTCGTGTTTCGCCTAAAATTTACCAACTAAAGTTTATTATAATAAATAAAGCACCTCCTTTTTAACATTCTGAATAGGTCATAGCATTATTTTGCAGTGACTGACTCTCTAAGAAATACGGCTACCAGATTGTATATATAGTGCATGAATGTCAACACGTAGCGCATACGAGAGATAATATAAAACAATTTGTAACAATTGATTATACCACAAAAAACACTGTTTGCACTTTCTTAAACGAATTATTTTCCAGGAAATTACGTTGCAGAAATATAATTGACATATTTACATCATAGGACATCAGAAATTAATTAATACCTATAACGTTGTTTTATAAATTTATCCACTAGGGTTCATTCTTACAACATTGCGATCTTTTGGCAATAAATAATATTATGATCTGGTTGCAGCGATCGAAAAAAATAAGCAAATGAAGCGTACCGATCGTTTCTCATTTGTTTTCAAACATCGCCGTTTACATTAAATATATAAATAGTTTAAAATAATTATAGTTAAATAATGATTTGTGAGTATACAGCTTAATTTTATTCGTTAAATAGTCCTAAAAATGCCACTCTTGATTTCCAAATTCTCTAGATAAATTCACTCCTCACTTCGTGAGTCGTGAATTTATCGATAATTTGGAAATCACTCGTGACATTACTTATGAAAATGTAGCATACATGTCCTCCTAGAGCCATTAAGGAGACTTACAAGCGCTATAAGACACTGAAACTTCACCAACTTATATTTTAAGGTACAAGGTATATTTTAATAGAAAAAACAAAAAATGCTAAATTTGACCGAAAATGTCGAAAATTTCACCCATCACCTCCCTTAAGGTAATTAGTAAATTTCCACTGCGCACCTTTTGTGCCTGTATCAACTGATCTTTTGTATGCACGAAGGCATAATCTCTGTTTAAACTGATATTAAAGCTCTGTTTAAAATCAATTCAATTAATCAAACAGGCGTTCTACAGCCTTTACCGCATCCCGCATTTTGATCGCCAATATCTCTGTCATTCCGTTCATCTCTAATTATCCTGTCGGGCATAGCTATTATAATGCCTTTTATACATTGCGTTGCAGGTCTTCCTCTTCTCCTTCTGTTCCCTGGATTGTAACTAAAACTATTTTGATCATCAGTCTACTTTCATCCTTTATTCCGAGACGCTTTATCGATTTTTTAGCAATTAATGTTTCACAGCTAATAAGGGTGCTGGCCCGTTGATTCAATCCTCAGACTTGAGGAAACAAGATTTTCAGGATTTTCTACCCTAAACTTTTAGGAATAACTACTCACTAGAAGGCAGCAGTGCTGGTTTTGGTCTACTCTGGGTTATTAATTTCCCTATTACATATTTAATATCTGGAGAGGTTTCCTTTTTCCACCAACTGGAGAGGTACCTGAGAGACCAAAACCCCACGCATGGTTTGAAACAATAGTCGAAAACATATAGTACCGCATCAACACCTGAAAATGCTGCTTGTTCTAAAAGGTCTACAACGAAGTTCTTTTAACCGCAATGTTTCCAGTGAAGTTTTGCATGGTTGAGGATGACACAGATCTCAGGTACAATTTTACAATATAAACTCCAATTAAAATGCGTAAGGAATGTAAATAGAATTCAGTGATTTATCCATCGGTAATGTTGTTTGTTTTAATATAACTCTAAAATACGTAGACTGTGGTTTAGTTCCTATTGTGTTATTACTTTTACAGTTGATGCAAAAACGGATCAAATATCAGCCTCACGAATATAGGACGCAAGTCGTTGCTAAAAACTATTACCTTTTGCTCGAATCCTAAAAAGCCTACAAAAGCTTACTAAATATTTAAATGTTGTACTGCTCTGCTGTTCTGGCAATTTAATAATTTAGATGTTTTACTCAACTGTTAATCTGTTAAAATGTAATAATTAAGACACATTATGCGAGTGTGTGAACCTTGACATTGACAGAGGGATTTATAATACACTAGCTAATAGACGGCGTGTGCTGCTACGCCTAAATTAATGTGCTTTATGTTTAGTTGAATAAGTAAAAGGAAAAATAATTATAAATTTATATTTTTTTAGATACCTCGTGCTGATTACTCGACGTTGTCCGGGAATCTACTTATCCCGATCTTCTTGACATAAATGAGCTAAAATACGAAAATCGATGTGTTTTATGTTTAGTTAAATAAGTAGTAGAATAAAATTATACCCGGTGTTGCCTGGGAAACTACTTATCTCGATCTTCTTGTCATAAATGAGCTAAAAGAAAAAAAAAATCGTTATTGTGAGTTATCCGTAGAAGAATACCCGCCCTATGCTGCTATGCTTGCACAGGAATCCACGTAGGCCTACTTGTCTCGATCTGCTTGGCATCAACGAAGGACAAAAATGGTATTTGTGAGTTTTCTGTAAGAGATAAATATATGCTGTTGCGGACTTTTTGTAGAGCTTTTTGAGATATTCAGTTCTGTATACATTACGTTTGTGTATTTGTTATAATGTAGGAAGCGTAAACCATTTAAGCGTTCAAAGAGCTACTTTTTTCTAGTTTTCCACTACAAAGGGCGACATTTAAGGGTGTAGGAGTTGAGTATCAGAACTCTCTTATAGCCTATGTTCATCCCGGGAATCTCCTGAACATTTTGCAAAAACCCCATCACAATCGGATCAACGGCATGGCCGCGCATAAAGTACGAACAAAAAACAAAGAAACAAACATTTTTATATATCAGATGTATCCCATTTTCGAATTCCTTGATTCATAGCTTGCAGAGTAAATGAAACTGAAGGATAGTAGTAGAGCAAGTACATTACTTGTTTCTTCCATGATTGCAAGTAAACACAGATGCCAAATCTAAGGCGCTTATTGTTCCATGCGTACAACTTCATAAATAGTCGACTTGGAATTACAAGTTATTAGTGGCGCATTTAATAAATACACATGGCATTCCATGGATTTATTATTATTATTATTATTATTATTATTATTATTACTATTATTATTATTGAATTTCGTCGATGTCATATTCAGAGATTTTTCATACTATATTATCTTCTTTTGAAATGAGTCTGTCTCAAGTTTTTTTTCTCATTATATTGCCTGCCTCTTGGTAGGACACGTTACTCCGTTCGTATTTTCGTTTAGAACATACTTCCAATGGATCACACCTTCAAATTCCACCAGACACATAGTATATTTAAAACGGCATTAGTTATTAGACAACTTTATATATTACAGAGATCCCGCTACTGGCTTAGGAGGCCTCTGGGGTAGTAGAGTTCAAAGCTCCCATCTTTCTAGAAAATCGGCTCGAGATGTCAGCAGGGTGACTGTATATAGGGGAACTTCAGGGAATGTGGACCCCTTTTTTAAAATTTGTTTTTATTCTTTTAATTAAGGGATTTGAATTCTGTTTAATTACAGTGATTATTATTAGTGTTGTATCTATGAAATAGGATTGTTATTTTATTCAAATGTGGAAATATCTTTTTAATTTATAAACTTTTTTCATTACAAGAAAAGTCTACTTTTATCTCCATATTCAGGTAAAGTGGACCTCAGCGTCCACCTTAACTTCTAACTAGTTTTAAGTTTATTCACTCTATTAATTTATACAGACAGGCACAAATTAATCTGAAAGTATTTATGGCTGATTGTAATTAAAAAGTGTTATATTTATTTAATATTTGGAAAGATTGTTGTTGAGTATAACAATAACATTCACGCGTTATTCATCTACAGACAGTGACGATCTTTGGGTTTAGTAAAGTTACAAGGACGTTAAATAGCCTTAATTAAGTACTTTTTAGACATCATCTTCATTGACAAAATATACATAATCGTGTAAATTGAACCCAAGTGAACTTTAAGTGTCTCGTGGAGGATCCACGTTTACCGAACTCCTTTGTTATGTTTAATTATTTATACATCAGCCATGCCACATAATATCAAACCAAGTATATTAAAATATGTAGATTTTTTAATATTTATAATATTCAATAGCAGAAATTAAGAAATTCTTAGCTTGAAAAACTTTTAAAATGATGGTTTTCACAAATATTACAAATAAACCCTTCTTCGCAGAACGAATAAAAGAAACTGGCCTTGCACATATCAAAGTTGATGAGGGGAAGAATTTAAAATATTTCGATGGCAGGACTAATTAAAGAAGCTACTATCAGGGATCATTAAAACCGAAGGGTCCACATTACCCGAACTTTCTCTATAATGTTACATATATAAAACACTCAAGAGCTTGCCAGAGTAACCAGTGAAAGTTTGTCGGTAGAGTTATGCTCCATTCTATCCTGTATTATATTAAAAGGAACAAAATGCGAAGAGTTAAGTATGGATGAACAGGACATGTGGATGGATGGATGAATGGGGAAGAAAGAGGTGCATGGAAGCTTCGTGTAGGAAAACCAGAGAGAAAACGCCCAGTTGATAAACCAGGAATGAGGTGGGAGAATAACATTAGTAATGATTTGAAAGAAGTAAATTATACAGAGGATGATTGGAAAATGTTAGATCCGGGCTGGGATGCATGGAGATCTTATGTCGGCGCGGCCATTATCCTAGGGGTCGATAGAGTAGTGAGTTAAATATTACATTAAAGGGAATTATATACTCGTAAGTACATGATGTCCATCCCTGTTGTCTTGAGGTAGCGTGCTACCTTGTCACGCAGCGGGCCCGGGTTAGATCCCCGGTCGGGGCACTTTTTCTGGATGAGGGTTTTATCGGGGTTTTTCCTCACCTGTAAGACAAATGTCAGGACAACTTTAAAGCCCAAACGGTCCTCGAAATCATATGGCCATCACCATCATCATCCTCATCTTCATCCTTATCATCATGAAAATGCTATGATTGCAGTGAAGGACCTGCCCTCGGCCAGAAGTACTATGGATGGAAGTACATTATTCACACATCAAACATTGAAGGATAATATTACACTAAATTTGGATAATTGTAGAGTTTGTCGCTAGACGGTGTATATGGAAGTTGTGCGTGCGGAGGCGTTCTCTATTACCGGTAGAAATGACTTTTTTTTATATATATTAACGTCCTGTTGGTTTATTTTTATTTTTAATGTATGCAGTATATTGTAAACAAGAATTTTTCATTGTGATGTGCCTGGAGCAAGAAGCACTTTTCTTTCTCTTTGATATGATATTCAAATTTAAATATAGGGCGTCTCGTTGCATTTTTCAAATTACCCAGTTAATGATCGTGTTTATATTGTATAAGACAAATTGTCGTTGAAAGGAAAATTATAAAACAGTTTAACGATTTTAATTATTTAGGCTGCGAGTCTGTCATATATCAAAGTAATAGTTTGGAATTTAAAATTTTTTGTTTTTTGAAAATTATGGTAATTATCTTTAGCTTTGAAGCGAATTCTTCTACAAAAAATTCAAGAGGAGAACATATATAAGGTTGTACCTGAATGCCTTTATTGTCTCTTTTATCGCTAAGTATATAATAAATAATTTTTTATATTGTTAATTATATTGAAACCCTAGAAATATTACAATTCATTGTAATTAAAAATGTAACTTCGTTACAACACATTCTTATACATCCATCCATAGTAATTCTGCCCGAAGACAGGTCCTTCACTACAATCATAGCATTTTCATGCAATGATTGCAACTTTACTAGGGAATTGTAGGTGTGGTAGCTTCCCGTTGCTTTCCACACCGGTGAAGGATGATGATGATGGCCATATGATTTCTGGGACCATTTGGGCCTTAAAGTTTTCCTGACATTTGTCTTACAGGTGAGGAAAAACCCCGATAAAAACCAGAAAAACTGCCCTGACTGGGGATCGAACCCGGGCCCGCTGCGTGATAAGACAACACGCTACCTAGAGACTACAGCAGTGACACATTCTTAAAATGTGTATGTTAAGAAAAAAAAGTAAATCAAATCCTACTTAATGTTTATTTTAGTCAGGCCATTAGTGTATGACATCATCCACTGACATTAACGGAATTATAAAATATTTTATTGTGAACAAAACTGTATTCCAGCGCTCCTTAAAATCAGTCAAACGACTGTTAGTCTCTGAATAATCAGATTTTGTGTTACCTTGTACTCTATATTCTTCATTTAAATTTGTGTTTGTGCACACTATTTATTTTCAGGAATATTCAGGTCCTTCTGTTATTTATAAAGATTCTTATATATATATATATATATATATATATAAAACAAGAAAATAAAGAATACTTTATAGGTACTTTTTAATGTTAGAGCAAATCTATTGCATTACATATATATTATTTTAAAATCTTCGAACCCACTTTTTAAGGGTTTCTAAATTCAAATTAGAATATTTCGTCAAGTTACTTAATTTGAGATAATGTTTCTAGTACACACACACACACACACACACACATACATACACATATCATCATGATCCAGGGATTAAGCTTGTTGGCTCTTTCCGTTTTCATGAAAGCTAGAATTGTTAAAATTGTTCAGACTATATTGTGTGTGGGCGTCCAACATTTCTCCTTCTGTGCGGTTTATAATTTAGCAATAATTTTGGAAATCTTCCTTCTGGCATTCTATCAATATGTTCTTTCCAGTCGTTCATATATTTAATTATTCCGTCTGTAAGTTTGAAAATATTTCATTCCTTTCTTATATCTTCATTTCTTTTCTTATCCAGCAGATTATATTTTTTAAAAATCGCATCTCAACTGCTTCCAATCTTTATTCTTGTATTTTAGTGATGTATATATATATATGCACATATTTGTTTGTTTATTTGTGTGTGTGTGTGTGTATGTACGTATTTGATTAAAATCTTCATGTTGGTAACCACACAGTTCATAATCTGATGTTGACTACCCTTTAACAAGTGAGTTCAGTGTTTGAGGTTGGTAACGTACAACTGATTGTACCTAAATCAAATGACGGTCACATCCAGTTTATACTATGGTATCATTTTACAATTAGAATGCGATATGTGATTGAAGAGTACTGTTCTTATTTTACACTAACTAAAATAATGGAAATAACTGGACATACATTTATTTGTAACAAATTAATATTGATGTAAAGTTTAATTAATTTGCTTTTGGAGGGAAGATATTAGTGATTTACCACAGATTAATTATATTAAATATTTGCAAGTTTTAGAAGTATAAATGTTTTTTTACGAATAATAATGATTTTTCGTACATTTGTGCAATCTTGACACTACATAATTTTGCGATAATGTGTTAATATTATAATCGTTTTGTTTTCATAATTGTTTTTATTCTTATGTCACGTTTGTTTCTGAAGTGGAACTACCAGATATCAACATCATAATGTTATGTATTTTGCTAGTAATTTGATTACAAGTAAACTACGGGAAAATATACGTTACTCAGTTTGAGTATTAACGGATTAGTCCATCGATATGGTACCTCTATTCCAATTATCCGGGTTCTATTCTTCACCCTGGTCTGGCTGTATGTCATGCCCTTACATTTATTTGTGTGTATAAGGAAAAATGTTAAAGTAACTAAAACAAGAAAAAAAACAGTGTGATGAAGAGAAAGAACAACAATTATATAGGTTATTATTTACATTGATCACATAAATAACGGCAAAACAGTACAGTCTCATAATGAGAACGTCTTTATATGAAATATTGAAACTCAAATTCTATAAATATTGGAATGTAATATTGTAATATAATTACGAACATTAAATATTTACGAATTGTAGGCTATTGTGGAATTTTTTTAAATGCCCCAGGTTGTCTTTCGACATTTGTGGTGCTTTCTCCTGGCATGGCTTACTTTTAACCTACTTCTGAGGTTGGGGTGCCTGCAAGGCGGGGTTACTTTGCCCCGATGATATGATGGGTGATGATGATGATAGTGATGCGCCAGGAGAGATTTCGGGGACCGTTTGGGCCGTAAAGCTTTCTGAATTTGTCTTACAGGTGAGGAAAAACCCCGATAAAACCCTCACCAAGAAAAACTGTCCCGACCGAGGATAGAACCCGGGGTCGCTGCGTGACAAGGCAGCACGCTACCTCGAGACCACAGCGGTGGACTATTGAGGAAAAAAAAACCTCTAAATTGTGAATTTTCAGATAGGGCACTCGAATGTATCTGTAACATCATTCCTGTAATGTGCGTAAGTGCACATTTCTGCGTACTATTATTACAAACAGTTTGTTAGCAATAACAATGCTGTATGATCCTTCTCCTCAGCAGGAGTACTTTCTTATAAGTGGAATATTTTTAAAATCAGGTTTACGTAATATTTCATGTGTTAAATTTAGCTAAGATCTTATTATTTTACTATCTCCTTTTATTTATTTAAGCTTGAAGATATCCATACAACCTCCCAATTTTCAATCATAATATCGTATTTTATATTTCAGTTTTCCTAAATTAGTTTGCGTGCACACTACACAAAATTATCCACTTCTTTGTGTTATTTATAAAGATTCCCAGAACAATTAAAGCAGCTTTCTCTTGTATTGAAATATTAAGTTTATATATTTTTTATATTTCCATATTATTAAAATTGAGTATAACTTTATAATCATGCAGGATATTCGGAAATTCTCATTACAAAGTTCTAGGGCGTTCAATGGGGGATTGAACAGATACGATTTTGAATAGGGACCTTTGTCTGGTAAGGTATTGTTTTCGTCCTGTAGATTTAATTCTCCCTCATCTACCGGGAATAAATCGTTAGTAATATATTTATGGCTCAATTACATTTTCAAAACCCAACATTCACTAATTTCTTGACAGAAAAAAAGGATTCTTACTGTCTTCTTCTTCTTCGTCACGGTTTTAGGCTTCTTTACTAGCCTGTTCCGGCTCCAAATTGCTGCTGTTTCCATATTTTCTTTGGTCTTCCCAAACTTCTTCTTCCTCGTGGTGAATAGTTGTATGCTGCTTTTGGTATTCTATTCTCAGTCATCCTTGCTAAGTGTTCTTTCCAGTTTGTTCTGTATTTCACTATTCTTGTGTTTAATTCCTCTACTTTTAGTTGTATTGGTTTCTTACGGTAAGATAGAAAACAAGTTTACGTGTCTGTTCGTCTCTTGGTCCAAAATTTTTGTAAGCAGTTTTATTAATTATTGGCTTATTATTATTATATCTTAATATTAGCTTGTTTTCTAGTTTAACCCCTTTAGCCAGATTTATTTATATTTTCTTCTATATTTAATGAACTAGGTATCATATATACAATGCTGATGAACAATCACAATGGTAGTTCCAAAATCGCCACTTAGCATCAGCACTGTATAAAGGATCTCTTGGTGGTATTGTACAATTAAATCACAAATCACCACCACCAATATAAAAATGAAAATTAGATGGTTTGCTAGAAAAACCGTCAGACTCGTGTTAATATAAGAGGTCGTATGCCTTACACAGAGTACCACAGGCAAGACCATCGTTTTATGTATTTTAACCTTAAAGTCCTTAGACCAAAGTCGAGAAGACAGTAGATATCTAATCGAATAATAGTACGAATTATTTACAACAGTTTTATTAATTACTGGCTTATTATTGTGTTCTTTGGGGAACCTTATTCTGAGTAACACTGAAGAATGCGATGAAATATATTGTGACAAAAGTTCAATATTTTATTGAGGTCAGACACAATGGAGCAGCGAACAGGCGGACATGGCGTTCGTGCATGAGCTCTAGAGGGGAAGCGGATGATATTTATCAAGATTGAAGCTTTTATTCCTATTCATTAGATTAAGTATGTTTAAAAATTTCCTTCCTTTAAATTGTTTAATACGCCGTTTTAAAAGCAAATTCAGTTTTTTTTCTAAACATGAGATTAAATATTTAAGAAATTTGCAGGAAAGTATAGAAGAGATAGTGAATTAGAGACAATAACTGTTACGTAAGAGATATGCGAAATGTTGTGGACGTTAATATGTCCGTAATTATAATTATTAAACAAGTCCCGCGGCTTGGCCGATTAGTTTAAGGCTTGACGCATTTTTCAAGAGCTGCGCTACTTTTGATGGTTCCATTCTCGTGGAGAAATACACTTTGTTATATATTTTCGGCCAGAGTGGGGCCGGAGCTACCCAGCGTCATGAGAAATTTGGGTTGCTACAATTAGTAGTTCATATAGGTTGAGCAAATCAGTTACTATTGGGAACCCCACAAGCTGAACTGATGCTAGCCCTATGCTGACTGAATGGTTCTTCACCTCTGTGTTTAACACAGATGTGAAGCCAGCAACCGGATGGTAGGCCAAGGGCCTTTGTAACCATGGAGAAAGAAATGAACAGGAAGACTAACTAAGTCACTGGCATTATCGAACCCGTGGCTGCGTGAACATAAGCTCTCCATACATACCTACCCTGAGATAATGTTTTCCACTCATCCTCTGCATAATCCACTTCCCTCCAATCATGGTTAATGTTATTCTCCCACCTCAATCTATGACTACTTAGGCGTTTTCCCTCGTTTTCCTACATTGAGCTTCAATGCAACGCTTTCATTCTCCACTCGTGCCACAAGTCCTTTCCATCGCAGTAGGACTAACAAACTATTAAAAAAAAAGACAGAGAGGAATACAAAGAAAGTAATGGAAACAGCATACTTCTTAGAACAGTTAGGAGAAAGATGGTTTTACAGGACGTTATGGTCTTTGTTACGTTTCTGGTGATATTTTTACTGATAAGCCATTAACTAACTCACTGGCACTATCGAACCCATAGGTTCATGGCCGCTCGAACGCTCTCCACTATCCTGAGCTAATGTTTTCCAATCGTTCCCTGTATAATATACTTCCCTGAAATCATAGTTAATGTTATTCTCCCACCTCATTCTTGGTCTACCAACTGGGCGTTTTCCCTCTGGTTTTCCTACAAGAAGCTTCCATGTAAGTCTTTCATTCCCCATTCGTGCCCCATGCCCTGCCCCATGCCCTGCCCATCGCAATCTACGAGACTTAACTATTCTTATTATATCTGGCTTTCTATAAAAAAAAAACATGCAGTTCACTGTTATTGAGTCTTCTCCATTCTGTTCATCTCTCTTTGGTCAGAAAGTTTTTCTAAGAGCTTTAAGTCATTATTGAAGAAAATTAATATGATTTTTCTTCACATGTATCAATCCATTAAAACTATCTGACGTGAAATGAAATTGAAAAATTGATTGATACTTGTTTTTAAAATTAAGGACTTTTTAATAGTGAAATTAACCTTGCTGCGCGAGTATGCACGTTACCGAGAGCAGTTGGAATGTTTGTGGTAAATTATACACATGAAAATGTTTGACTTGTTTCTCAGAATCGTTGTTATACGAAAAATGAAAGCTTTTCGTCCACAATTGTTTGATTTCTATGCATCGTCCATACATTATACTACACAACACAACGTACATTTTTTTTGTTACACCTGCAAAAATAAAAGTTAGCAACAGGATTTCTGTAAATGTCACATTCAATTGTATTACAGTACAATAAATAGAACGTAATACATAACGAACAGATCATGACACTGTCATCTGTCTTTACCACCTCACATACATGTTTAATCAGTGGCATGTTGATATTTAACACATTTTATCCCATTGTTTTATGTTGCATCTGTACAACATAATATATATATATATATATATATATATATATATATATATATATATATATATGTTAAAAGGACAGTTGTCACATTTGTTCGTATTTTTAAACCTCTTCCTCAACGCATGTTCGACTCAGGACAGGGCTGCGTTATGGGATGGGATGGGATGGGATGAAATCCCTTCTGTGAATAATAAGAATACCTGCCGATCTCGCCAGACGCACCATCATAGGGGCAGAATAAATTAAATGAATGTAATGAATGAAGAATGTAATTATGGAAGGGGAAGAAACTCTGAGGAAAAACCTGCCCACACCTCATTTCTTCCACCACGAAACTCATATGGAGTGATCCAGACGCGAATTCGACACCCCAGCGGCGAGCATCTAACGGCTTGCGCAATGGAGCCATCCCTAATTTTTTAATTCTTCATTAATTATGAATCTAGAAGGACAAGTTCACAATTCCGTGTTAAATATATGTTTTCTGTTAATACTGGAAATACTGATGGACATCCGCCCTTTTAAAAAAATGTCCATTCATATTCATCAACTTCCAGATCTTTCAAATTTTTCCGCCTTTCAGAGAAAAGGTCTTCCTCTCACTATCTTGTATTTTACACTTTTCTCTTCGTATAATATATCTTGTAATTATAAATGATTACTGATCCGGTCAATGATATACAGAGCAAACGTCATCATCATCATCATTAACAATCACGGATTAAGCCCATGTGGTTTGTTCCGGTCTCATAGATTCTCATTCAAAAGTTGTATCCATCTCTTCTTCGGTCAACCAACATTCCTGCGTCCTTTTGGTTTGTATTTAAGTATAATTTTGGGAATGCGATCATCTTCCCTTTTTGAACACATTCTTTCCGTTTTTTTTCTAGATTATTTTATTCTATCTAAGAGTTTAAAGATATTTAGCTCATTTCTAATATCTTCACTTCTTCTCTTATCTAGAAGTTTGCAACCAGCCACACTTCTCAGAAATCTCATTTCAGCTGCTTCTATTACCTTCTCTTCTCTTTTAGTTAAAACCCAAAATTCACTACCATACAATAGTAAGGGGACTGCCACTACGTTATAAAATTTTAGTTTTGTTTCTTTTCTTGTGCTTTTAAGTATCCTTTCGATTGTTCCACATATATAATTAATTTTATTAAGTTTGTTAAATATACCTTCATTTTTAAAATAGGAGATTTCATAACCCAGGTATATAAAATGGTTCACTTGTTCAATGGGTTTCCCCTCCAGAATTATTTTAACTCTTACGGTATCTGATCCCTTAAAATCTAGGATTTTCGTTTTACTTATTGCTATTTTGAAATTATATTTCTGTATAATGTTATTTAACTGAAAGAGCGATTTCTGTAGAACATCTTCTGAACTAGATACAAAGAAAAGTTTGGCCATAATAATGAATATCACAGTTCGAACAATCCCTCAATGTAGAACAAATAGTTGTCTTTGATTGGTACATCACAGTATGTGCATTGCAGAAAAGGGTATCAGGACAGATCACGTACGAACTTTAAGGTGCAATGGACGACATGTAGAGTTGATCTAGTCATATTCATGAACATTTCGGTTTCCCTGTACATACGTATACTACTGTGGTTGTTACACTGCAATGCCAACTGTTTAACCATTATTTTATTTTCTTTCAAGAAAGTAGCTACAAAAGTAATTTCTTTGTACAAAAACTAATACAAAAAGTACAATGGAAACCACGAATCCAGCAATAATAGTAAAACTATTGACAGATTTCTTCGACCCATAAGAGGCAACGCCAAGCTAAGTTCATCTTATAAAATTTGATCACATAAAGATGGAATTGCTATTATCCATGACCGAATAGTTAAGCTCTGAGAAATAAAAATGAAGAATCGCATTGAAGTCCACAATAAATTGAAATTTAAGGCAGCCGATTCCTGGGTGACGAAATTTAAGAAACGTGACAAGATTGTTATGGAGGATGAAAGAGGTACATGGAAGCTTCTTATAGGAAAATCAGGGGAAAACGCCCAGTTGGTAGACCAACAATGAAGTGGGAGTATAACATTATACACGATTAAAGAGAAGTAGATTAAACACGGGATGATTGGAAAACATTAGCTCAGAATATGGGTATATGGAGAGCTTATGTCCGCGCGGACATGAACCTAATGGTTCGATAGAGCCAGAGAGTTAGTTAGATGGTTAGTTAACATGATGGTTTCTCGGAAAATAACGCACAAAGTTGGAAAATCTTTTCCCCAGGAATCTAGGAACCGCAGCAATGTATATAGATAGTTGTTTCTATTTTAGTGCTGTTTAGTTTCATTTCTCATCCATTACATCTAAAACTTGATGATTCTCTATTATCTCTTGTGTATTTTCAAATGACGTCTCAGGCGTTGTACATGTTACGATAACTGTTCATGCCATTCTCTCTTTAGACCGCATCGTATTTAGGGTTATCAGTTACGTTGCGATGAACTGAATGAATAACATAATCCTTAATTTTATATTCGAAAAACCTATAACAATATCAGCTTTATGATTGTGGGAGAGGTGAACGATAGGTTATGTCTTTCAACCATAGTCACGGAAAATATATTAACATGATGGGATGTTAGAATTTTGATTTTAGTCGTAATTGTTTATTTCATGGTAAAGACCACATCAGCTATACCCATCATTCGAGTCCATATAATTACAGTTTGGCTATTCCTTTAAATACATTTTTGTGCCTTATTTTCAGTGAGCTCCATACACCAAAGAAATGAAGTTAAGTAAATTGTTTTTTCTTTAAAAGTTAAAACATTAAACAAATCAATTACTTAGACATGAGCTTCTGCGTCAACACAAATAATGTCCACTCTTCAATTTTCTTTAAGGTTCACTGTAACATGTCCGAAGTGATGGTACATACAGCTTCCACAATTCGGTTACAGAACTCTCGAAGGTCCTGCACTGTAATGGCGAAACCCTGACCTTAATGTCGCCCAATATAAAATAACCCAATGGTGTGATTACTAAGTGAGGACACTCTCCCCCACCTAAAACAAAATCCTAAAGACTTGGGTCAAGACGACAGGCTGGTCGTCGGAACCTAAAAGAATGCTGCTGGTTTGTCAAGGGAACGTGGTGACCACTTTAGGGTTCCATCTTGTCCTTTCAAGCGCTCGGGAATGTTTTATTCAGAGCTTTTCCGATATGCAGCAATCAGTGAGGTTGAGTTTCATCTTACTGAAACCAGAGATTTCGTTGTAGGTCTTCATTCTGGATAAAGGCAAAATTCTCCAGCATGTCCAGCATGACAGTATTCTCTGTAAAGAAAATGAATGTGGATGATCACGTTGGATTTGAGGCCACACCAAACATTTACTTTCCGGTTTTCCTGATGCAATGTTGATCCTATTCTCGTATAATTCGAACTTAAGCTTATTCATAGTCCTCAAGACTGTTTCCGGATTCTGGATGCCATTGGTACAAACCCTCCAGACATCTCGCAGCAGAATAGGATGGAAATTGGATAAAGACTGCACATTCTTCATATCACGCAGGGGCTCAAGTGGAAGTTGCATAGATTTGTTATTCTTTTTTTAACTTAAATCACCCGACTTATCTTCCCAAATAAACTTTCTTTAACTTTATTTTGTATGGTGTAGGGAGTGCATTGAAAATAGGACATTTCGTTGTAGACAATCTGTAATATATAAAAAAATAAACTGATAAAATATTATAATGGACTCTTTCTTAATTAAAGAGATAGTTAAAAGTGTTAATTATTTTTTGTTCCAGAGCATAAAACATTTAATTTATATGAATTAATTTTCTGATAAGGCTAATTTGTTCACTTCTGTGGGTCTCCGACACAGCGGTCTCGGATTCGAACTCGGTGGGACAAGATTCAAGGGTAAGGATATTTTCGTTTTTTTTCTTCTGTAAAATAAATGTCATGGACCATTATGGCTTAAACAGTCTCCAAACATTATCTTGCCCCCTCAATCACCCATATCATATTCACCTTCTGCAGTATGAATGTATGAGTGAATTAGGTGTTTTGTCTCTAATTTTCGTATTATCTCGGATAAAATCCTCTCATTCAGCTGATCACTTAACCAGGAAAGGGGCTTTCCATGTTCATGTGTGATCAAAAATATATGAGTGACCAAGTGTTTATACCACTCCCCCGACGGGTCTTGTCCCTGTAAGGCGTGCGTGACATGGGGAATGTAAAAGTTGACAGGTTAAGCTACGATACAGAAGATGAAGAAGATGAAGACAAGCTCAATTTCCTTAGGTATTTCATTATAATTACAAAATACATTATATTTAACGTTTTCCTTTTCATATGGAGAAGATACAGTATTTGTCTTTATCTTTTCTTCTTTGTATAGGAATAGCTATTAAATGCATTTATTGAACATTGCTTCCGTATTCTTAAACATGAGATTGGTGTAACTTTATTACATATGTAACAATTAATTACATTGTATCATCATCTTAACTTTAATAATTTTTGTACTATTGTATATTTATTTAATAGGGGTGAAAATAGCACGTATAACATAATATATGGATAATTCCGGACATATATGGATTGAACATCTTATTGCTTGCTATGTTCTGTCAGGAACCCAGTGCCTCAGAATACAGAAGACTCCAAAGGTCACTGAGGCGATGTAGGATCATGTGATCACTACAGAAACAGAAATCCCTCTTTGTAACAGTTAATACAGAATTTAAGTTGGAATATATCTAACTTGCAATTATCAATAATTGCAATTTTTAGGCTGTAGCTGTAGGGAAGGTAACTTAAAATGTTCCTATAGTATATGTGTAATTATTATAATATCTATAAAGGTTCCGGTTGGCCTCAAATTTCTATAAAAGTTTTATCTTTAAGGGGGGGTTAGAATTTAAGTACTGAGAGGCTTCAAGATGACAGCCTTATCACTATCTTCAATATATACAAAGCTCCTATCACCTCAACAAATTTCTTATCTCAAAATGTTTATACAAATTTATAATATAAACGAGAAAATATGCAGAAATAAATGTAATTGGTATGAACATGTACAAAGAATGGCAAATAATCGTTAATAAAAACTCCTGCTTCATTATAAACCTCTAGGCCGAAGAAATGTAGGAAGTCCAAAACGACGTTGGAAGGACGACCTGCACCTGCAGCATATAGTGCACCGGGGAGCGGAATGGGCCAACTGGCCCATCCTTGAAGACGATGATGATGAAAATGTTTATCTGTGTCCACTCTTCAATCCCTCCAATGTTCTCGTTTGAATTTTGAAACATCCTGTATATTAATTTGCGTATTATTTTGTTTGTATTCATGTGCCTTGAGGAATCTCCATTCATGATGTAAATAATGACAGAAAATATTATTGATAAAAAAATATTAAGTTGTCCCTGTATGCTTATGGTACAATTAGAAGGAAATCTCGTAAAGAACCCCTTCTACAAAAAATTAGATATACCTATACTGTCCAACGCTGTGGTCTCGAGGTAGCTTGCTGCCTTGTCACTCAGCGAGCCCGGGTTCGATTCCCGGTCGGGATAGGTTCCTGGGTGAGGTTTTTTCGTGATTTTCCCTCACCTGTAAGACAAATGTCAGGAAGCTTAGGGCCCAACGGTCCCCGAAAATCATCCGGCCATCATTATCATCCTTATCATTATCATCCGTTAACGGTGTGGAAAGCAACGGGAAGCAACCTATAAATCCCTAGTAAAGCTGCAAAGCATATCATGAAAATGCTATGATTGCAGTGAAAGACCTGCCCTCGGGGAGAATTACTATGGATACCATGAATGGATATGTATACTGCTGTATGGTTCGGAATATTGAACTCGTAGGCCTACTAAAATATGTTATGAAGATTGGCAGCAGTTTAAATTAGATTTTTCCGTAATGTGGTAGGATACACGATTAGATATTCGCAAAGAATTACAAATAGAGAGTGAAATAACTAAAATAGAAGAATATCGAGGATAATTGTTTGAACATCATTAGCATCCATCCGGTTTTCATTTCGTTGAGACTTAAAATTCAAAATCAACATTTAGAAAAAAATATATCCACGTATAGGGACAGATGGCTATAACATGTGTTTCCGAATGTCACCAACTGGGTTCCCTAATGCAGTTCGTCGCTATCGCCCACGAGCGCGACGACAATCTGGACGTCTACAAAACAAATTTTAGGTCCTGTCAAGTTGAGACCAAAACAGGTCAACTTTGGCCTAAATTCATGAATGGAGTAAGATAGTGATGATGGTTTGAACATGTCATTAAAATGAATGGAGAAAAGCTGTCTCATAAACAGTTGAATTGTAACCTACAAGAATACAGAGACATCCACCGTTGTGGTCTCGAGGTAGCCTGCTGCCTTGTCACGCGGGTTTGATCTCGCTCGGAAGTTTCCTAGGTGAGGTTTTTTCGGGGTTTTTCCTTACCTGTAAGACAAATGTCAGGATACTTTATGGCCCAAGCGGTCACCGAACATCATCTGGCCATCATTATCATAAGTAATGCCACGTGTGATTTCCAAATTATCAATAAATTCACGATTCACGAAGTGAGGAGTGAATTTATCTAGAGAATTTGGAAATAAAGAGTGGCATTTGTTAGAACTATTTAACGAATAAAATTAAGCTCTTTATTAAAAAATAATTATTTGAATATAGTTACCGGTGTTTTAAAATATCTATATAGTTAATATAAACGGCGATGTTTGAAAACAAATTAGAAATGTGAGGTTATGTATATTCACTGCAACTCGATCATATTATTTATTGCCAAATAGGATCGTAATATTGTTAGAATGCACTCTAGTGGAGAAATAATGAAACACAGCAAGCTATTATAATCAACATTATAGGTTAATCATTTATATTTTGAATAAACAACTCAGTAAAACCACTGAATCTATTCATTATTTGCTATATTCAATGTATTTGTTGGAGAAAAATAATATTATAACCTGTTCAGAATATTAAAAAAGGAGGAGCTTTCTTTATCACAAAAGCAGGAGCTGATAAAGATAAATCGATAAAGAGCGAGGTGAAGCACAACTGTCATTGGTGTAAAACAGAATTCATTGAAACGTGATTGGTCATTGACTACCATTTGCGACATGAGTTAAATAGTCATCAATATCATATTCACCTCATTAGATTAAGTTTAGGTTTAAGTCCTCTTCTGGCGCATTGTCATCGCCCATCATATCATTGGGGCAGCGTAACCCCTCCTTCCAGGTGCCTCAACCTCAGAAGTAGGTTACAATACGCCAATGCTAGGAGAGAATACCTGAAATATTGAATGACAAAATGACAAACAGGTGGCAATAAAGAAAATGAATACAGAGACCGAAGACGACCAGCTAAAATATGAACCCTACTATAGAAGCCGGAACAGATCGGAATTGTCTAAGTCATGGTGGTTTGATAATGATGACATGAAAAAAATGCATTACAACATATTTTTTAAGTGTGTCAGTAATGTAGTGTAGATTTGTTCACTGATCGTATTGGATAATTATTTCAGTGGCATTGGAATGTAATTATTTGATTTAATTTTGTCACTGTGAATGGCAGGTCCATTATGTTGATGGTTAACCGAATTCAAATTACGTTACAGGGAAAGTGACATTAACATACAAATACACGGCTTTTAATGAAATTGCTTTATGAAACAGAACTCAAATTAATTATCAAAAGAGAAAAACAATATTTGTAGTCGTTATGATATCACATTTCATGTCCTAGAATGACAGGCCTAAGTATTACAAGTGAACTAGCAGTTGCCATGGTCCTCTCTGCCCCCGAGTTTCAGAGGTAGAGGTTATTTAAAGAATAAACTGTCGTCACCCAGGAACTGCGTAAACTAAGCGTGTTCCTCAACAAGTCCAATTTTACTGGTTTACGGAATTTATATTTATTTTGTTAAATTGGATAAATTAAATCTTTGATGCCAGCTTATTTAAAAAAATTGGGGTCATAGTGAAAACAAAGAGCGACTCTTAATGTTTAGTCGAGTTTTGAAAAATACCTTCCTCGTCATATTCTAGTAACATATACTGAGTTTCGTTGCAAAACATGGAAAATTGCGACCGCTGCACGCTAGTGCGATTTCTTAATTTGTGTATTTTTTTGATTAAAGAACTCGACCTTACTTTTTTTAATCGATTGAACATTTAAATATATATTTTAGTTATTCCTTTTGGCTATTTTGAGCATGTAAAGCTTCACGAAAGCCTCAGAAATTGTGCACTAAGGCATGGACTGCTACAAAAATATTGGACTCTGAAAACGTTTGCTTGTTTTTTGGACTCTGAAAATTTCCGTTGTCCTTTCATCGGGCCTTGGATAAGTGATGGCGGACAGTGATCCCGTCTTTAATGGTTCCATGTTTACGGTGACTTAACGGACACACACACACACTTATACATTAGTCATGGTTTATTTCAGGTGTCTGATAGATAGGATCGGTGAAGATCTGTAATTAAAAAAAATATTTACATGAGAATAATCTCAAAAGCTTCATTACTTCCGAATTCTCTAGAATTCTGAGTACGTACGGCTTCCTTCGAAAAAAAAACTTTAAGTCTGGGCCAAGATTAGGAATGTAAAAGAAACTCAAGACTAAAACAAAAGGCCGCTGATGACACATTTATCGGCTTTCTGATGCTCAGATGTGATAAAATGTTAAAACAAAGAAACAAGTACATGTTTTCAATAAAGTAAACTTTCATTAAAACATTGAAGATTTGCGGAATATGTTCCACGATGTTTAAAATATAATGGTGCTATCGATGGAACATATTTCTTAAAGACCTTCTACGTTTTGGTGAAATGTTACTTATTGAGAGCGACTGAGACCTCAGGTACTTGTTAATTATTTTAACATTTTATCAATTCTGAGCATCTAAATGCCGATATGTTTCCTCAAAAGTGTTTATTTCAGTTTTGAGATTCTTTTACAATCTGCAATCTTGTAAAACGTGACCCAAGTTTTACCTATTACTTTAACCTTACATACAGTAACCTCAAGAGCGGTTCAGAATTAATTTTAGAAGTCTTGGTCCAGATTTTAATTGGAACACTAATAACTTGAGTGGTTAAAGTGCATCGTTAGATAAAATACTAATTTTCCCCATAGCCCCGAGATTGAATATTTTATAATTAAAATTTCCAACCCCGTCGCGCGTGGACCTGCTCGTCAGGAGACAGGAATACTATCATTGAGGCAGTGTGGCGGTTATAGGCTAATATGTTAAAGAACAGGTAGACCTCTCTATTAATAAAAATGAATAACAGAAAATTGAAGAATGTAACAAATTATTTTAGAAAAAAACAGGATGGAACATTTTAACCGAAAAACTTTCACACGTTGTTCGAGGATGATGTCGGAGTGTTTTGATATATAAACCCGTGGTCTCTTGTGACTTATTGTGTATTGTTAATGTGTTAGCATGTAGCCTGCCCATAGTATGTGATATGATGGGTTCTTAAAAGATAAAAGAATATAGCGTTAATCGCCTGTGATGCTATAAGCTTATGTGACACTTCAATGTTCGTTGCTCTATCAATGTTTTTAGTGATAATGCCGGTGAACGTTTTTAACAGCTGCCTTAAACTCATAATTTAGCGGCTCATCGCAATTTAGGAACAAAATCACAAGATACTACTATACTTTCTATACCACAGTGCAGGACATGTTTATACTCTGAATATTACAAAATATCTATGACTAAAGTATTGGAACTCACTTCTCAGTCATATCAGGGACTTCAATTACTATCATTAACTGATATATTAAGTTTAACACAATGAAAATACTATCTGCATAATAACTATATTCAGCGTTTTGTATATACCTATAAATATTTATCTAGAAAACGTTTCTTTATTTTATTCCATATTTTGTTTGTGTTGCCTAACATTAGACCATATTCGCACTGTTTTCTTGCTTAATCTATATTTTAATAATACCTTAAAATTTTTATTAAATATATCAATTTTGTGCGATTTTATTACTCGCTGGTTGAATGGATGAGAAAGCCTTATTTATTTAACTCTGCTAGCTTAAATAGAGCATTATTATTATTATTATTATTATTATTATTATTATTATTATTATTATCATTATTATTATTATTATTATTATCATTATTATTATTATTATTATCATTATTATTATTATAATTATTATTATTATTATTATTATTATTATTATTATTAAACTAGGAAAACTACGTGTAGGATTAAAAAGTGCAGAGTGTACAGTACCATGCGTCATTATTTCATTATGAATTTTACAGTACCTATTTCAGATGATTATTTGATTATTTCGTATTTCTTTATAATCTATTAGAACTCATCACGTCCGCAAAACATTGTACACAGTCCTATCTACGACATCGAAATCGAATTACTGTATAATAAATCACCGGAGACGATGTATTTCCTGTATCTAAATATTCCCTCAATATACCTGAATAACATTTGAACATTTTTGGTATATTCGTATTCTATTATTGAAACAAGTGCATTACCACAAGGTTTCATATTGTTGACAATAATTCACGACCGGGACGTAGCAACAGAAGTGAATTGTCCGAAGAGATACAAATTTGCATGGCATTTTGAAAGACTATCGAGTGAATGAAATTAAATCACTGTTTAGCGAATGGAATTTTTAATAAAGAATTTTAATAAGATGTAAATAAGTCATGCTTTTATATAGCTAATAATGAGTTTACTGTACACACTGTTTTGGTTTTAATAACGGCCCTCTATGTTCTATTGCTAACAGATCAGAAACATTTGGGGAGCTCTAGAATCTTCGAAAAACTGGGCATAAGGTTTAACAATTTTTTTAATAAATTATGAAACCCTTAGAGACCAAGTGGTCTTCTTCTTCTTCCTTCCAAGTATTAGGCCAAGGCCTGTTACGATCCTATAGAAAATTTTCCCTCCAGCGTTTCATAGGACGGCCCAGTGATCTTCGTCCTCTTGGTATATAATTATAAACAGCTTTGGGGGATCCGATTTGAACTCATTCTTTCGAGATGGTGTTTCCAATTTAGTTGGTACTGTTTAATATATTCCAAAATTGGCGTAGTCTTCAATTCTTTTAAGATATCGGTGTTCCTTTTCCGATCCCATCTGGTGTAACCCGCTGTTCTGCGCATGAATCTCATTTCACAAGCCGTTATTCTGCTTTCATGTTTTTTTAGTGTCCATGCTTCACTACCATAGGTCAACACTGGTCTAGCCAAAGTGTTATATAAACGTAATCTGGTGTTTTTTTGTACAAGGGATGGTTTCATAACTTGATTAATAATTCCTAAACTTTTATTATAACTAGTAACTTTTTCAGGGATATCCTTTTCATCCCAGATAGAGAGATAATATCCAAGATATTTAAATTGATTAGATCTCTCTAAAATTTTATTCTGGAGACAGATTTTACTTTGTATGGGGTCCTTCCCATGAAATGCCATAATTTTAGTTTTGTTAATTGATATTTCCATATTAAATTTGGCAGCTATTTTTTGTAAATTATAAATTGATCGTTGCAAATCATTTTCGGAAAGTGCCAGAAGAGCTAAATCGTCTGCAAAAAGAATAGCATCGAGTTTGAGGTTCCTGTTGATGGGTATATATCCTCGTTGTGTTTTCCTCCATTCATTTAATTAATTTATTCATGTATATAATGAAAAGCACCGGTGAAAGTCCACATCCCTGTCTTACTCCAGGTCTTATACGAGAAACCAAGTGGTATAAGTAATAAAAGGTCAGTTTTGAGTAAATGATGATCAAAGTTGAGACCCTCAATATGTGATCGTATTAGCAGTTACTTTTTTAGCCATTAGATTTCAACATCAAGTATATTTTTACTTTGTATCCATTGGCTACTCAGATTATTCATCATCATCATCATCATCATCATCATCATGAGACTTGTTCCAGTCTCATAGATTCTCATTCAATAAGTTGAATCCATCTCTTTTTCGGTCTACCATTGTTCTTGTCTCCTCTTAGTTTGTAATTAAGTACAATTTTTGGAATCCGATCATCTTTCATTTTTTGAACATGTTCTTCCCAGTTTCTTCTAGATTCTTTTATTTTATCTAAAAGTTTAAAAATATTTAGCTCATTTCTAATATCTTCACTTCTTCTTTTATCTAGTAGTTTGCAGCCAGCCAACACTTCTCAGAAATCTCATTTCAGTTGCTTCTATGATCTTCTCCTCTCTTTTAGTTAAAACCCAAAATTCACTACCATACAATAATAAGGGGACTGCCACTGCTTTATAAAATTTTAGTTTTGTTTCGATACTTGTGTTTTTAAATATTCTTTTAATTGTGCCACATATATAATTAAAGTTATTAAGTTTGTTAAACATATCTTCATTTTAAAATAGGAGATTATCATAACCCAGGTATTTAAAATGGTTCACTTGTCAGTGGGTTTCCCTGCGCCGTGTTTAGATCTGCTACCATTTTGCACTGTGTAGCGTGTGCTACCTTCAGAGGATTTACTCACATGTTTTATTACACTCATAGTAGCATTCAGCTCATAACTATGAGTGTTATTTATAATGTTCGCCCGGGCCCATCAGAGTCAAAGATTGATTCATCTTTCCTATATAGATTCATAAACATTAATTAATAATAATTCCTCAACACAATGTAGTAATTTATGATTCGTAGTTAAACTGAGTATATTATTTTCAACCATGAAAGCTAGACGGGAAAAGGGGGCTCATATAACCTTGAGAAAGCTCGTAAACAGGAATTATATAAGACAGCTGTAGCATAGCTTAACAAATATAATAATTAAACATTCTTGTTTACTTAAAATAAGATTTAATATATCAGTTGTACGTCTGAAGTTGAAAAGTGAAAATATATTAAACATATACAAAACTTGATCATTCCAATGTTAACGAAAAAAATAACAAAAGAAACAATCTTTATACACTCAAATACCCATACATACCTTTTAGTCCTGCCTAGGGTACCATACCTGGCTTGCCGGACCAAACTCAAAACACGCAGCTCTCCTGGAGCTCGCGTCCTCCAGATGATAACCAACTGTTCGTAAAGAAATGTATGATCGAATGATATAGCTTACCAACGTGTTTGGCCTATTTGAGAGTTCCGAGGGTAGACGGGAAGTTGCGCACTACAAACAGAGCAAAGGGAGGGGTAGGAAGGAGAGTGGATAGTGTAAACACAAAGAGAAAGGAATTTGGCATAGTTCATTAATCTCACTGTAGAGGGAGGATAAACAGCACAGATGTTTCGTACCGAAACAGCACTTTCGGTACATCCCCTCCAGAATTATTTTAGCTCTCACGGTATCTGATCCCTTAAAAGCCAAGATTTTCGTTTTACTTATTGATATTTTCAAATTATAATTGTGTATAATGTTATTTAATAGAAAGTGTGATTTCTGTAGACCATCTTCTGTGCTAGATATTAGAACTTGGTCGTCTGCAAAAAGTGAAGTATCTAAGATCTTATTTCTTATTTTGAAATGTGAGTACAAATTTATCTGCCAATTATATATGATATTGTCAATATAAATATTAATAAATAATAGTTTTAAAAAAACTAAAAGAACACGCTTTATTAGAAAACTAAAAAATGAAAAATAATTTTAATTTCCAATACGCCTGGGATAAAATAAAGTGGTCAACAAAAAATCATCTCCAACACATATAGAATAAAATTATACTTATCAACAAAAAGAAAATAATTTTACCATCAAAAGCGTGGGGTGCTCTATATCAATTAATATATTTGAAAATAAACAGATATTGGTAAAAGTAAGCTCTCTAAGAAGAAAATGTAAAAATCATAAAAATCACCCCACGCTTTTGATGGTAAAATTATTTTCTTTTTGTTGATAACTATAATTTTATTCTATATGTGTTCGAGATGATTTTTTTGTTGACCACTTTATTTTATCCCAGGCGTATTGGAAATTAAAATTATTTTTCATTTTTTAGTTTTCTAATAAAGCGTGTTCTTTTAGTTTTTTAAAACTATAATTTATTTTTTATTTTTTAGTTTTAATATTTTACAGAATAAGATAAAAATTTAAATATCTTTAAATTCGATACTATTGTAGTATGAGCTAATAGTAATACTCTTCTATAAAAAAAGACCTCCCAGCCGGATTTGAACCAGCGACGTATGGATTACTGAAATTATATATAACTAAGAGTTCACTGCTCTACCAACTGAGCTCTTACAACGATTGACTAAAAACTCAACAAGTCCGCAACCTATTATACCAGTTTTCATTTTTTTGATTTTCGGATGATTCTGGCCAGGATTTTAGAAACAAAATATGAAATTATTGTATTGTCACGGGTCCTCTACACGTATACAAAGTTTCAAGTCGATCCAATGTTTCTAATTGGGTGAAAATTGCGATGAAAGATTCCGTTACATTGACACAAAAACACTTTTTTTGATTTTCTGATGATTATGGCCAGGATTTTAGAAAACGAATATGAAATTATTATATTGTCATTGGTCCTCTACATGTATACAAAGTTTCAAGTCGATCCAATGTTTCTAAGTGGGTGAAATTCGCGTTGAAAAATTCCGTTACATTGATACAAAAATATTTTTTTGATTCTGATGATTATGGCCAGGATTTTAGAAAATAAATATGAAATTATTGTATTTTTTCGGGTCCTCTACAAGTATACAAAGTTTCAAATCGATCTGATGATTTTAAGTGGGTAAAAATCGCGTTGAAAGATTCCGTTACATAGATAGATACAGGTCAAGCTAATATAGAGCGTGTAAAAAGGTGCGATGAAAGCGGACGTCCCTGTCTTACACCATATATGAGCCAACAATTGACTATTACAAAGATAAATACCAACTAGATAGTATAACTGTCAAATGATTGATGATCGGGGCAAGAGGTACTATACCAGGATTCTTAGCCAAATTTTGGAATTCCTTAAATTTGGACAGGGTGTATCTTTCTAAAATTTCCATCGCTGCCATTAGAGGTTCAATTTCAATTTTAAGAAATCATATTTACAAAATTTCTACTTTCTAGTATGTATACTTCAATTAGTCTTACAATTTGAATTTTTTCTTACAAAATGTATTTCATCAATTCCAAAAATTGTCTGTATCACTTTGTCCTTGAGGCAATCCTCTAATGAGGAAAGTTGTATCTATAAAAAATTATTGCTGTTGTATTCTTTTTATTTTTTACTCCAGTTTCTCTTGTTCTTTTATTTTCTACATGTAGACTTTTTATTGCAGTTATTAGGTGCTGAGGTACGCCTTTCTGTTTCATTACATTCCACCATTTATTTCTGTTAACGCTGTCAAACTCCTTTTCAAGATCTATAAATGCCATAAAAGTTGGTAGACTATATTCTCTATGTTTCTCAATTATTCGATTGATAGTTAAAAATGCAATCTGCATATGATCTGCTTTTTCTGAATCTATTTTGAGCTTCTAGAACAATACTTTCCATAATTACATTTAAACAGTTTTTCAATATAGATGCATAGATTTTATAACAGGTACCTAAGACAGTTATGCCTCTGTAATTTTCACAATTATGACGATCTCCTTTTTTATAAAGAGGATATATTTTGGTCATCTTCCATTCTTTTGGGATATGACCAGCCTTCCAGCATATATTCAATAAATCTAAGATGCGTTGTTTTGATTGAATAGAACCATATTTTATTAGTTCATTGGTAATGTTATCAATGCCAGGACGTTTTTTGGTTTTACAATGAAAGATAACAGTTATTCATTCTTCGAAAGAAAATGGATCTATATTTTCATAAATTAATGATACATTTATTTCCTCATCATCTGATTGTTCTATCCAAAGACGTTTGAAATGAGATAACCATTTGTCCTCAGAAATTATGTTCAATTTGAGTTGATCTTTTTTCTGATTATTAATGTGTTTTAGAATCTTGTAGGCTTTGTCTCTTCGTCCGCATAAATCATGTTCCAGGTCACTAATATATTTTCCCACGAACTCCTTTTATTTTTTCTAATTTCTCTTCGAGCAAGGACAATGTCTTTTTGCATTCAATCAGGTTTTCATCTGTTCTCATATTCAAGTATCTGAAGTATGAATCTGTTTTTCTTTACCAGTTTTGCTATTTCGTCGTTCCAAATTTTTAATATTTTTTATTATATACTTTATTTCTAGTACCAAGTGATTCTGAAGCAGCCTATATTATATTATATTTTAATTCTTCCCATTCTGTCTTAATATTTCTACGTATAGTTTTTTTGTTTTATATATAGATCTAGTCATTGCTGATATAAATTTGTAATTGATTCATCTTGAAGTAGGTGCAGTTTAAAAGTTTTTGCATTTTTGTTTTGTTTGCCGTATTAATTTTACTTCTTTTCCACTTTGCTGAAATTGCTAATATAGTATCTGCTTTAACTACTAAAATCTACACTTAACTCCAAAATTAGCTATTTGCCACTTGTACACCATCGTTTCTAGGAATTTCATATATATATATATTAGTGATAGTCGACCACAATTGGTTCAGACTGATACGATCTGTAAACTAGATTGGTTATATTCAATGCTTAGCGTATATGATATATTAGGATCCATATCACGGTTCAAATATATGCAACATATTATAAAACTACACTTTTTCCTATAAATAAGACTCTAATCAAAACTCTCAGTAAACATATGTGAACAATCTTTAAACTTCTAATTCACTCTATTTTGTACGTGCTCATGAGAACGATCTCTTTGTGGGTTTTGACTTCTTGGCTTTTTAAACATTGGTATATATAGATATAGTCTCACACTACCGGGGCCAGTTTTCGTGTCTTTTCTCGTAATAAAACAACAAGAATCGAAAATCTCGACAATAACTTTATTTAATTCTATACATTATTCCGGAGATTTTACTAACGCTTTTCAGCAACATTTAATTTTGTTTTAAGGTTTATCTATCACACAATTATTTTACACCCTCTAACTAGTCCATTTGCCGCAGTTTCTTCTTTTACAGCTCACTGTATCTCTGTCAATTCACAACTGACTCGCTTCTAAAACTAGCAACAATATTTATAGGCCAGGGACGGAAATTTCTCAGCTACCAGTCGAGACCTTTTTTTATGGACGCTTCTAACATAGAACTTTGATAGCATGGGAAGTAGAGGCTTAGATAACTCTCTGGAACGCAGGTCTAGACGCATCGATGATTTGCGCGGGTCTTTCAACTCGCGAATGTAATTCTATGAATGCGAGACCACTATTCTCGCAGTCACCCGCGCAATTCAAACACCGTTATTACGTTGTGTCACAATATGTTCGATAATAAAAGTGAAAATGCCTGGTTACATAAAATTTTGAAGGTCCAAAAGTAAACAGAACAATGATTTATTTGAAAAGTCAATAATTTTAAAACTAATTACGAAACACCTTTGAGGTCACTATGTAAAAGTTAAAATTAGAAATTATATCTGGGATCTCAGTCGTCCTCAACCATTAAACTTCTTCTTCTTCTTCACTTCAAGGGCTAGGTAAATTGCCTGTTCCGCCTCACACTTGTTCTGTCCATCATTTCACTGGCCTTCCTACATTCCTTGAACCTCTTGGCCTGTAGTTAAAAAACCCTTCCCTAATGGATCGGGAATTTACTTTGTAGTTTCCTTCTCCTAGACGGGTTGCTAACCAAAGCTTTTGGAGTCCCATCTACTCCTTGCCTTGCAGGTTTCCTCTTCCGCCTTCTTTATCATTGAGAACAAGTTTCTTCTTCCGCTTCTGAAGTCATTGAGGTATCCCGCGTTGTAGCTAGTTCGCTTCCCTTCTCCTCTTACTAGATAGCAAGCTAGTTAAAAAACCCTATCTAGTCGTCTGAGTCTACGTACTGAGCTCTCCACCACGAAAAGGTCTAACTCGTGGGGGGGGACTATTAAACTCTGTCAATTATTCAGGAGGCTTTTCGAAACAATTGTTTCATCTTGTGCTTCTGGAATGATACAAAACATAAGTTTAGAAGGCCTACTGTATATTGATAACATTTAATAGATAAGGACGACTAAGATACCAGGTACCATTTTTATATTTTTTAAATTGTATGTAAAACTTTTTTAATATAAAATGTGTACGTGAGATCTCGGTCGTCCTCAGTTATTAAATGTTACCAATATACAGGAGGTCTTTCGAAACATATGTTTTGTACCATCCCAGAAGCAGAAGGTGAATTCAATTTAATATTTTTAAAATTTTATGTAAAACTTAAATTTACTATACAACCGTTTAAATATTCCCTGTATACTAATGAATTTAAGGTACATACAGATTGCATTAGTAATTGACACTTGCATACTATAATGTAATAAACAAGGTTCTCGCGGGAAGTGCACATTTGAACTGAGCGTGGTGGTGTAGTCCACACCATCTAGGAATCACCACTTCCCGCGAGAACTTTATTGAATACATTTTCGAGTAAAATTGTTGATTACTATTGCAGAGTATATTACCGGTGCGTTTATGTATACCACGAACTTTCTGGAAGTTACGTCGAGGGCAGATTTTTCATGTTCACTGATATATTTTCTTCACTACTACTACATGTAACTAATTTAACCCGCTGACACTTTCGAGCGTGAATATTCGTGTCTATGCGGGCACGTGCTCTCCGTACATCCCTATCAGATCTACTTTGTTTTAGCATCATTCCCTGTATAACTCACCTACCTCAAATCATGATTGTTATTCTTCCATCTAAATTACTAAATATTGTAACTATTTGGAAGAAATGCTCTGTGTAAGTTTTACTATTTAGAGACTTTGTCCAAATACCAGCTTAATACACTAATTCACGTGCACTGTCAAACCCACAGGTTCATGACCGCGCGGACTTAAACTCTCCAGGCATCCCTATCCTGAGCTAATGTTTGCCAATCTTCCGTGTATAATCTACTTCCCTCAAATCATGGTTAATGTTATTCTCCCATCTCATTCTTTGTCTATCAACTAGATGTTTTCTCTCTGATTTTTCTACGAAAAATTCTATTCTCCTCTTTATTCCCTATTCGGTCATACGTCCTACCCATCGCATTCTACGAGACTTAACTCTTCTTATTATATCTGGTTTCCTATAAAGATCATGCATCTCATGTTTATGTAGTCTTCTCCATTTACCTGTTTGTGCATAGTTTGCTCATATTTTATTTCTAATCATAATTACTTACATTTTGAGGCGAGAATCGTATATTGAGGTGACAACCTCACATAATATCAGTTTATTTTGTCTGCATCGAAACACTATTTCGTAACCCACCACATATATCTATCGCAGCAGACTTAGTTATTATGCACCGCCAAGAGGTACATTTTTCTCTTCTTTAAACTAATTTATCAAGGGATGCAGTTGGCCTAGGAATGTAATATTTATATACATGTTGGTTTTAAGTGTAAAGATAACAAATACAAAAAAAATTAAACCTTCTTCTCCTTCTAGCTTTTTTTATGGATAATATGGAAACAAAAAACCACCAAGTGGTCCCTTGTCATTTATATACACACTTATATTTACAGCAGTATATGACTCGAACAAGATTGAATTGCATTTATATTTTTAGCCGAACATCGGGTAATTGTACAACATTGTATTCGTAGCAGCGAGTGATGTGACGATATAATTAAATATAACTGACATACATGAGTTGTTTGCAAGTATGTTGTGTCTATACTTGACCTGAAATGCTAGAGCTCTACAAGTGGCTACTTCAGCACTGAATTTCCAACAATTTGTCCACTCTAACACAAAAATTCCGATGACACTCTATTTGCCTTTCTGGAATTAAAAAATAATTGAAAGAAAACAAAAATTATTTGTTCTGATGTGTAATGATTTATTGTGCTAATAATGTTTTATTAAGTAAACATTTTTTCACAATCAACTAAATTAAATTTCTTCAGAACTTCAGAGGATAGCTGAATGAAAGGTTTCATGGCCGGATGTACAATGATACAAATTTTCCACCATAACAGGCCGCGTCCGATAGTCGCTATTTTGGCCAGACGTTTCGTCTCCGCTTGCGGAAGACTTCGTCAGTGACATTATGTGAGGCTCCAGCTAGAACCCTCTCAGCCGCTGGAAAAATCTGCCCACAACAACCATTATGGGCCAAGGTTGATAATTTCAGGAGATATTCAGTATTTTTTGTGCACGATTTATCTTAGGAATTTCTCTTTATAGTAATTAAATTTCATTTAAGGCATAACTTAATCCAACTATCGGAATGAAGGTTATGCTCGCGAGAATACAAAGCTTTCCATACATATCTATACTGAGGTAATATTTTCCAATAACTTCCCGTATAAATCACATCACTCAAATCATGTTTAGTGTTATTCATCATCGTCATCTTCAAGGTGTGGGCCTGTTTGCCCGTTCCGCTCCCCGGTGCACTATATGCTGCAGGTGCAGGTCGTATTTCCAACGACGTTTTGGTCTTCCTACATTTCTTCGGCCTAGAGGTTTATAATGAAGCAGCTGTTTTGATAAACGATTATTTAGCATTCTTTGTATATGTTAAAACCAATTACATTTATTTCTGTGTGATTAGTGTTATTCTGGCATGTAATTTTTTCTAGCTTTCTGGGAGCTTTCTCTCTGGTTTTCCTACATGAAGTTTCCGTGGTCTTATCTCATTTCCCATTCATTCCACAAGTCCTGCCAATCGCAGCCTATATTATTACAACTCCTTCTCCTTTTCGTCAACTCAGGGTCGTGTCGAGGAATGGGATGCGATTAACCCCTTTACATCGAAGGTTAGTGAATAACAAAGATGCCGGCAGAAAGCGTCTGACGCACATCACAGGAGCGAAAGAATTAAATGAAACCAAACGAATGAGATGACTTTGGAGAATGTAGTGGAATGAAACATGTCATAGGAAAAGACGTGAGGAAACCCGAGAAAAGCCTGCCAAGACTCCGTCTCATCCTCCACAAAACTCGCATAGAGTTATCGAGACGAAAATTCGAGTCTAAGCGATGATAGGTTAGCGTCTAACTGTTTGCACCACTGAGCATCGACTTATTATATCTTCTTATTCTTCTCCCTTTCAAGTATTAGGCCAAGGCCTGTTACGATCCTATAGAAAATTTTCCCTCCAGAGTTTCAGAGGACGGCCCAGAGATCTTCGTCCTCTTGGTATATATTATATCTACTTTACAATAAAGATCATATAGGTCTTAATAAATGTTATTGATTAGGTTTAATAATGTTATGTAGTTTCCTCCATTCACCATCTGCTCATCTCAGCCCCAAAATATTCATAAGCAATTTAATCTCAAATAATCGTAATCTCTTTTCATTTCTTAACTTTTGAGGTCATGTTTTGCATCCATATAACTGGAAGAATCACAGTTTTATGCATGTTTAGTTTAAGATGACAAGAGTCTCCAATTATGATTGGTCTAATATCCTGAATTCTTAGAGTTCTACCTACACATCAAATCATGTAATTATACAAAATTGTTAATTAAATTGTTGTGATAATTTATCGTTAATGAACATTTTTCTACGGCCTTTTCTAAAATCACATATTTATTTTTAATTTACAATTGCTACATCTTTATTGGAAGATTTAACAATGTGGTCGAAATGATCTTCTTATCTAAAATATTATTACATTTCAAAATATGTTGGCACTATTCACAAAACTTAGAAATAATAAACCCGAAAAGAAAGAAAACTGAAGTTTCTAAAACCATGACTACACTTGTCCCATTGTATGGGAGACAATTCTCGCTTCCTATTGAAGAGTCGATATAAAGTGCAGATATTAAATTTTTTTATAAAAAAAGGTTCATTAAATTAGATAAAG
Organism: Diploptera punctata; assembly: GCA_030220185.1. Lineage (NCBI taxonomy): Eukaryota > Metazoa > Arthropoda > Insecta > Blattodea > Blaberidae > Diploptera > Diploptera punctata. Next base: position 205,714 of record JASPKZ010007885.1, on the reverse strand, counting down.
TATGAAATGAAGAGATACGACCAGAATTTAACACATATTCCATGAATTAATACATATAAGAAAACGGGTATCAAATGGAACTCGTATTTAAAGAATGGACGCTAATAAACATCCAGACATAATTTACAATCATGTTTAGTGTTATTAAACATAACATGCAATTGTTAAAAGCATCATTACTTTGGTCATTAACAATAAAAACAAACAAGTTTATTTTGGGAACGGAAATGGTTTTTATACGAAGGGCAGAAATAATTTCAAGAAGAGAAAAAATATAAACTCAGTTATAAGCGAGAAAATGAAGATTGAAGACACTAACTATTTTAGATAAATTAAAACTGAGCAATTAAGATGGTACGGACATGTCCAGCGAATTGAATAGGATCGGCTCCCAAAATGTGTTTTCGAATTGAAACCTGAGGGAAGACGGGGCAGGGGAAGACCTGATACCTCCTGGAGTCAGAGAATATATTTATACACGTAGGAGAAATATCTACATCCAGGAGATTAGATGGACCTACAAAATTGACTATTAGGAATAGGACGATGTCAAAGATATTAATCAACCGATGATCTATCTATATACCAAATGATGGAAAAGATGTATGAAGACCCTTCTAAAAAGATGGAAAGATGCTGTGAAGATGTGACAGGTGTAGAGCATAAATTCTGAAGTGAAGAAGAATATGAAATATTATATCTATGTATCTTATAAGATTTTTTTGGTAATTTAAACGTTATCTTAAAAATACTTAAGTGTTTTCAGTGCATACATATTAACTCAGAATACACACAATTATGTTTGATAAGGATTGTGTTCTCTATATGCACTTTTTTTTACATCTAACAATAAACTTGAGCACACAGTATTAATCCAAGTACGTTACTTAAATATTTAAAACAACAAGAAAATAATAATGTTAATAGCGGGGTTCGAAATAAATAGTTCGTATTGTCCAACATACAGGAGAATTGTCTGATCTCGATCAACAATTATATTCAAGGCTGTATGTTCCGTTTCTTTGGACGTTTTCACAGTTTGATAAGTTCTCGATATTAGTAAAATTCATGGTGATTTTCCGTTGAGGTATTAGTTCACAGTAATATAATGTACGGTTAAAAACTATAATATAGTTACCTTGTAGGTCCGTCTCCTCAACTTAAGTTCTTTTAAAACTCTGTAGGCCTTTCGGGACTAGTCCCATCATCAGCAGAATGCATTAGGCCCGTTCTTGTTGACCCTTGTTGAAGCACTGACTTGGTTGTGAGAATTTTGTATAGAGGATTGTGTGGATTATGTGTGTATTCATTGAGAATCAGGGTGTTGTTGATTTCTCTTAGGATTGCGATTTCCTCCAGTATATTTATTCTCGTTGGAATGTTTTCTCTATGTACTATTGTGAGGGTGTTATCGATGTTATGCATATGGTGTCCAGCTTGAATTACATGTTTTGCGTAACTTGATGTTCCTCCATTGTAAATGAAATCTCTGAAATGTTCCTTGAATCTAATGTTGAAGCTTCTGTTAGTTTTCCCAATGTAGAATTTATTGCAGTCTGTACATGTTAATTTGTAGATGCCTTTATTGTCGAATTCATCTATTTCTTCGATGTTGTTGTTTATTAAATTGTTTTATTTGTTGTCAGTTCTGTAGGATATATTAATATTCTTATCGACCTTTTTTAGTGTGCTGGCCAATTTTAATGTTTCTTTACCAGTGTACGTGAGAGTTATCCATTTCTTGTTGTAGTCATTGGATTCTATTTCAAGTTTGTTTATGTTGGTAATGTTGTTTTTTCTTTTTTGTTTGTTTATAATTCTATTTATTATTTGTTAGTTGTAGCCGTTAATTGTTGCCATGTGTTTGATGTAATTTAATTCTTTATTATAATTGTCTTTATTTAGAGGGAGTTTTAACATCCTATTTATTAGGCTTTTGAATATACTTATTTTATGTTGAAAAGGATCTCTCGATTTATTGTTTATGGCTAGTGTGTTGCTTGTCGGTTTTCGATAAATGCCAATTTCTATTTTGTTGTTGGTGAAGTTTTTTGTTAGTGTTAGGTCCAAATAGTTTATACTGTTGTTGATTTCTGTTTCATCAGTAAAGATGGTTTTGTCGTGCATGCTATTTAAATCTTGAGAGATTTCTTTGTCTTTTCTATTTTCGCTGTCATAAATAATTAATACGTCGTCTACATATCTTGTGAATAATTTTATGTTGAATTTAGTAATTAGTTCTTTGAGGTGTGTATTTTCTAATTCTTGTAAGAATATTTCTGCTAGGATTCCCGAAGTGGGGCTTCCCATGGGGATTCCGTCTTCTTGGACGAAGAGTTCGTTGTTGAATTGGAAGTAATTCTGTTGCGTTATTGTTTTTATGGTGTTACTTAGTTGGTTGATGTAGTTATTTTCAAGTTTCTTGTCCATTAATTTTTGTTTTATTATATCTATTATTTCATTTATTGGGATGTTGGTGTATAAGTCTTTTATATCAAACGACGTCATTTTTGTGTTTTTGTTGATTTCTAGGTTATGTATTTTTTCTGCCAAGTCGTATGAGTTTTTAATTGTGAATTGATTATCTAAGTTGATGTCTTCGTTTATTTTTTGGGTAACGAATTTAGAAATTTTGTAGTTGGGTGCATTTATGCAATTGACAATTGGTCGCATTGGAACATTATTTTTATGTATTTTTGGAAGAGCTTTCATTGTAGGTGGTGAGGATTATTATTTATCCATTTCTTGTATGTGAATATGTTTTGGTTGTTGTTGTTTGTTTTAAAGACTTGATTTTATTAATTCTTTTAATGATCTATTATATTTTCCGGTTGGGTCTTTTCAATTCTTTTAGGTTATTTTCTTGTATGAATTGTTTGGTTTTGTTTATATATTCTTCTTTTTCCATGAGAACAATTGTATTGTCTTTGTCTGCTTTCGTGTGCATTATATTGTTATTTTTAAGTTTAGATTTTATGTTAGATATGTTTTTAAGTAGTTGTTTTTCGGTATTGTCTATTTTCAGTGAAATATCTTTAATGACTTTGGCTGCCTCGTATTTAGCACAGATTTTATCACCTGTGTTTAGTTTGTTTATTGCAAATTCGCTTTCAATTATTAGGTTTTGTTAGATTCTGTTTACATTTTTTGTGGGATAATTGAATTTATATCCCATTTCTAATATGTTTGTTTCTTGTTTGTTTAGTTTTAATTTTGTGACAACAAATAAAACAATTTAATAAACAACAACATCGAAGAAATAGATGAATTCGACAATAAAGGCATCTACAAATTAACATGTACAGACTGCAATACATTCTACATTGGGAAAACTAACAGAAGCTTCAACATTAGATTCAAGGAACATTTCAGAGATTTCATTTACAATGGAGGAAAATCAAGTTACGCAAAACATGTAATTCAAGCTGGACACCATATGCATAACATCGATAACACTCTCACAATAGTACATAGAGAAAACATTCCAACGAGAATAAATATACTGGAGGAAATCGCAATCCTAAGAGAAATCAACAACAACCTGATTCTCAATGAATACACACCTAACCCACACAATCCTCTGTACAAAATTCTCACAACCAAGTCAGTGCTTCAACAAGGATCAACAAGAACGGGCCTAATGCATTCTGCTGATGATGGGACTAGTCCCGAAAGACCTACAGAGTTTTAAAAGAACTTAAGTTGAAGATACGGACCTACAAGGTAACTATATTATAGTTTTTAACTGTACATTATATTACTTGATGAGTTTTACAAGCGTGGGTAATTCCTTATTTCAATCTGTTATTTTCAATAATTTTAACTTTAATGTAAGATTTATTAATAACCTCTTTTTGAACTAACAATTATCAGGTTCATAAAGTTTATAAAAAGACAATCACGAAGAAATCAATACTGTTAGCTATAGTTGCTTTACTAATTTATATTTATAGACATAAGCGGAATATGAAACAGTTATCGCACTACTATTATGCACTACAGGGACTCTTCTCATCCCAACGCCAGTAAACAAAAGTTTTTCTTCAGTTATATTATAGTGTATTGATGCGAAGTGTAGTCTAACTTCAAAGCGGAGAATAGATTACAGAGTATTTGAGAATTAAATCCTTAAGGAAATATACCGACCAAAGAGAGTTTGACACGCAAGTTAATGTAGAAAACTACATAACAAAGGGCTACGTAATATTTATGGTAAATCAGGCATAATAACATTAAGTCTCGTAAACTGCGATGGGCACGACATGTGACACGATGCTCGTAGAGGGAAAAAGAGGCGCATGGAAACTTAATTGCGCAACGATAGTGGGAAAGCGTCCTGTAGTTAGACCAAGAGTAGTAAGAGAGATTAACATTTAGGTCTATCATGATTTGAAGGAGGTAAATTATACAGGGTAATGTATTCACGTAGACTTTCACGGCCGGAGTTGCTATGATGATCTTGAAGAACATTTTCGGGCTGTAGGCCGTGGTCGTGAGGCTTGTAGTTCCCCGACGTTTCTCCATACGCAGTCTCTGGCGAAACGTCGGGGAACTACAAGCCTCACAACCCTTGAGGATGCCAGACGCAGTCTCTGGCGAAACGTCGGAGAACTAGAAGCCTCACGACCACGGCCTACAGCCCGAAAATCTTCTTCAAGATCATCATATACAGGGTAAGTTTGTAAAACGTTACCCAGGATAAGAATATATGGAAATCTTACATCCACGCGGCCATGAACCTCCAGTTTCGTTAGTTCCAGAGAATTTGTTAGTTTGTGAAATACTTATGTCGGCAAAGTTAAATTAAAAAAAAAAAGATTCCACTTTGTCTGGAAGAGTTTATGATAATATAATGACGTTTTGCAGTGCACAGATTCATAAATGTTGTCCATCGTTGTGGTCTCGGGGTAGCGTCTCTGCCTCGTACGCAGCGGGCCTGGGTTCGATCACCACTCGGGACAAGTTACATTGCGTAATGCCTTATTTTCGGAATTTTTTTCTCATCTGTAAGACAAATTTCGGGAAACTCGTAAACTGGCCCGAATATCATTTGGCTATCATAATCTTCATAATATTCGCCAGGTTTATTATGAATGTGTGTGTGTGTGTGTGTGTGTGAATGGCGTGTTTTGTCTTAATGTTGTGATATCTCGGAGGAGGGTCAGACATTGAGCTGATCACTAATTCGGGGAGACCCTCCATTTGCTTGTGTGGTTAAAAAAGTATGTATGTGATCCATAATTAAAACATTATCCGATAGTTCCAGTCACTTTAAGGCAAGGGTGGCATGTGACACATGAAAATACCTATAAGGTGAGAGATTAAAATGTGTTAATGGAATATAATATTGATTTTAGCATTTATTGAGAATACCTTCAGTGGAATTGAGGTTATTTTCGCTGACCGTTTAGATCTTCCTCACTTTGTCTGACAAGTGAAAAAAATACAAAAAAAAAACACACATCAGGGTAACTTTTCCAAACCTCTTTTATACCCTTAGTGCAAACTGTTATTATATAATTACAGTAATTTGTTATTTTGTATGAGTTCATAAATAATTGTCTTATCTAGGTCTTGGAAATGAACGTAATGTATTTTTATTCTCATAATAATGGAAAGATAGAGGAAAATAATGAATTAGTCCAGTTTCACAAACTTTACGATCAACAGTTTTTTACTTTATCTGATATAAAATAGTTCTGTATCAATTTTGTTTGTACAGACTATTTAACTCATGCCCCAAATGGGAGTCAATGGCCAATTACATTTCAATGAATTTTGATGTACAACCAATCACAGTCGTTTTTCACCTCTTTTTTATCAATTTAATTTGATCACTTTATTTCAAGCTCCTCATTTTTAACATTCTGAATTGGTCATAGCATTATTTTGCAGTGACTGACTCTCTAAGAAATACGTTGAATATAACATATTTATATATTAAGATGTAAGAATTCTAGAATGCATGTGGCTACTAGATTATATATATATATAATATATATATATATATATATACAGAGTGCACGAATGTAACCAGATAGTGCTTACGGGATATAATATGAAAACATTTGTAGCAATTTATTGTAACACAGACAAAACAAAGGAACCACTGTTTGCAATTTCTTAAACGTATTATTTCCCAGTTATTTTCGTTCCAGAAAAATATAATTGACATATTTACACCATAGGACATGAAAAATTAATTAATAACCTATAATGTTGGTTATAAACAGTTTTATGTGTTTCATTTTTTCTCCATAAGGTTGCATTCTTACAATATTGCGATCCTTTGGCAATAAATAATATGATCTGGTTGCAGTGATGAACAAATGAAACATAACAAACGTTTCTCATTTGTTTTCAAATATCGCCGTTTACATTAAATATATAAACATTTTAAAATAACTATATTAAAATAATTATTTGTGTGTAAACAGTTTAATTTTATTCGTTAAATAGTCCTAACAAATGCCACTCTTGATTTCCAAATTCTCTAGATAAATTGCAAAATCACTCGTGGCATTACTTATGACTATTTAACTCATGCCCCAAATGGGAGTCAATGACCAATCACGTTTCAATGATTTCTGTTTTACAACCAATCAGAGTCGTGTTTCACGAAATATTTATCAGTGTTATAATTACCATATTAAAGAAAGCTCCTCCTTTTTAATATTCTGAACAGGTCTGACCATTATTTTGCAGTGACTGAGCCCGTAAGAAATACGGCTACCAGATTGTATATATAGTGCATGAATGTCAACACATGCTGCATGCGGGAGTTAATATAAAAACATTTGTAGCGATTCATTATACCATCAAAAAAAGAAACCACTGTTTGCACTTTCTTAAATGTATTTTTTCCCAGGTAACAATCCAGAAAAATATAATTGTCATATTTACATCATACGACATCTGAAATGAATTAATATACAGTTTTATGTGTTTCGTTTTTTCTCCACTAGAGAGCATTCTTACAATATTGCGTTCCTTTGTCAATAAATAGTATGATCTGGTTGCAGTGATAAACAAAAGGAGCAGATGAAGCGTACCTATTGTTTCTCATTTGTTTTCAAACATCGGCGTTTACATTAAATATATAAATATTTTAAAATAACTATAGTTAAATAATGTTTTGTGAGTAAACCGCTTAATTTTATTCGTTAAATAGTCCTAACAAATGCCACTCTTGATTTCCAAATTCTCTAGATAAATTCACGACTCACGAGACTCACTTCGTGAGTCGTGAATTTATCGATAATTTGGAAATCGCTCGTGGCATTACTTATGATAATTTATTTCTTCATTATCCACACTTTTATTGAATACGTGGCAGATACATTCACAAGGAGGTGAAATACCAATTTATTTCTATAAATGTACCGAGTATGTTCTTTCCATTGCCCTTTAAATTACATTGGAAATAACAATGTTAAAACTTCTTGTAGACCTACTCTATGCATTAAACATGTATGGACCGCATTGATATCTAGGTGCCAAAATCAAACTAAGTATTCAATGGGTATTATATATCTTCGGCAATATCAGTATTTAATAACTTAATATCTCAGGAGTGTTGTTTCAAAACTTATTAATTATTATCTAAATTCAGTTTGAATCGTTTTAGAAATTATAATAGTTCCTATGACAAGATCAAGGATGAGTTCTATGAAGAATTAGAATGCTTATTTGATAGCCTTTCACGATATCATATGAAAATTGTCTTAGGAGATTTAAATGCAAAAGTGGGGCGGGAAGATATATTCAAACCAACAATAGGCAAATTCAGTCTTCATGAAGATAGTAACGACAACGGGGTTAGATTAGTCACATTTGCCACATCAAAGAATCTCATTGTTAAGAGCACAACATTTCAGCATAAGGATATTCATAAATACAACTGGACGTCCCCAGATGGAGAAACTCGGAACCAGATAGATCATGTATTAGTGGATAAACGCTGGCACAGTAGCATCATTGATATTAGATCAGTTAGAGGGACAGACTGCAATTCAGATCATCATCTGGTCAAAGTGAAAATCAGACAACGGCTATCGCTTATGAGAGGAACAAACGCTAAAGATGATTCTGTAAAATATGAATTAAAAAACTTGAAAAATGATGAAATGCGGCAAGTATACCAAATCAAAATTGCTAATAGATTTGAAGTACTGGAATCTTCAGATGGCAATGTGGCAAACGAAGAAGAAACTGATATAAATAAAGAATGGGAGGCTATAAGAGATACTATTAAATTGTCAGCATCAGAAAGCATGGTTGTTTAAAAAAGAGGCAAAACAAGAAATGGTTTGATGAGGAATGTGCCGACATTGTAAAGAAAAGAAAGCTAGCAAAAATGAAATGGTTACACGAGCCAAATGAGGTAAATTTAGAGCAATTGGGTAGTGTTAGACGGGAAACCACCAAGTTACTAAAGAGTAAGAAGAGGGAATATTTGAGAGAGAAGATTAATGATCTTGAAATTAATGCAAAAATAGGAACATTAGAGAATTATATCAGGGAATTAGTATTGAGAAGAAAGGGTTTCAGGCTAGAACAAACATAATTCGGAATGAAAATGGGGATATGATTGCAGATTCCAAGAGTATATTAAATAGATGGAAAAGTTATTTTAATCAGCTATTAAATGTACATACAGAACAGGACATTGAGGAGGATAAGTTACAGACAGCAGAAATGCTAGTCACAGAGCCAAGTGCATTAGAGGTTGAAATGGCAATTGAAAAATTGAAGATGTATAAAGCATCAGGTTCAGATGAGATCCCAGCAGAACTGATAAAATCAGGGGGAGAAAAATTGATGAACAAGATACGCTGGTTGCTTAGTATGATTTGGGAAAAAGAAGCTCTTCCAGATGAATGGAAGGAATCAATTATCGTACCAATTTATAAGAAAGGAGATAAAACTGATTGCAACAACTATAGGGGCATCTCATTACTTTCAACTTCGTACAAAATTCTAACAAATATATTAGTAAGCAGACTTACTCCCTATATTGATGACATTCTAGGAGATCATCAATGCGCATTTAGAAGAAACAGGTCTACAACAGATCAGATTTTTAGTATAAGACAGATTTTAGAAAAGAAATGGGAATATAATGGTACTGTACACATCAACTATATGTAGACTTCAAAAAAGCATATGATTCAATTAAGAGGGAGAAGTTATATAGTATCCTGCTGGAGTTCGGAATTCCTAAAAAGTTAGTTAGACTTATACGAATGTGTCTAAATGGCTCAACGAGTAGGGTGCGTGTAGGCAAACAGTTTTCAGACACTTTTGAAATCCAGAATGGGTTGAAGCAAGGAGATGCACTATCTCCTCTACTATTTAATTTTGTACTAGAGCATGCCATTAAATCTTTAGAGAATGAGGAAGGCTTACAACTGAATGGTATTAATAAGCTGTTAGTTTATGCTGATGATGTAGTACTACTGGCCGATAGCGAGGAGATACTAAAGGCCAACACGCACATACTATTGAGTAACACTAAGAAATTAGGACTGGAAGTAAATATCAGTAAAACTAAATATATGGTCACACGTAGAAATACATTATATAATGGAAATGGACAGCTAATGACAAATGAGGGAAATTTTGAGGAATTGGCTGAATTCAAATACCTAGAAACAATAATCACAAATAGGAATGAGATGCACAAATAAATTAAACATAGGCTCAATTCTGGAAATGCATGCTATTATGCATTGCAGAGACTTTTGATGTCCCAACTCCTTTCAAAAAACGTTAAGCTGAAAATATATAAAACTATTATTCTACCAGTTATACTATATGGGTACGAAACATGGACTCTTACTTTAAGGGAGGAAAGGAGATTACAAGTATTTGAGAATAAAGTTCTTAGGAAAATTTTTGGACCAAAGAGAGATGAACAGACAGGTGAATGGAGAAGACTACATAACAATGAACTAATTGGTCTTTATAGGAAGCCAGATATAATAAGAACAGTTAAGTCCCGTAGACTGCGATGGGCAGGACATGTTGCGCGTATGGGGAATGAAAGACGTGCATGGAAGGTTCTTGTAGGAAAGCCAGAGGGAAAACGCCCAGTTGGTAGACCAAGAATGAGGTGGGAGAACAACATTAACTATGATTTGAGGGAAGTAGATTATATAGGGAATGATTGGAAAGCATTAGCTCAGGATAGGGATGTATGGAGAGCTTATGTCCGTGCGGCCATGAACCTACGGGTTCGATAGTGCCAGTAAGTGAGTGAGTGAATAGTTCCTTGTATCATTGTCTGTGATAATGCTCATATATTAAGGTTTTTGTTACACTAATATGGTAAATTTTATTGATGATTAGAACTTTGAAAAATACACTGTGTTTTCATGGTTTCGTTAATTATATTTCATTTTTATAATTAGGGCAATTTAATAAAAAAATGACTGTAAAACTGTAATTTTGTTAATTACATTTTTTTTACATTTCCAAGAATTGCTGGAACTCAAAATGCATGTCATTTAATATAATTCGAATTACATTAAAATAACACAGAAATTTAACTTTCTAAAAATGGCCCACATTTTGAGGGGTAAATGATACCATTAAAATGTATAAATCATTGCTAATTTTTACACGCTTTATATTATATTAGCTTGACCTGTATCTATCTATCTATGTGACGGAATCTTTCAACGCGATTTTCACCAACTTAAAATTATTGGATCGACTTGAAACTTTGTATACTTGTAAAGGACCCGTGACAATACAATAATGTCATATTTGTGTTCTAAAATACGGGCCAGAATCATCAGCAAAATAAAAAAAGTGTCTTTGTATCTATGTAACGGAATTTTTCAACACGATTTCCACCCACTTAGAAACATTGGATCGACTTGAAACTTTGTGTACTTGTAAAGGACCCGTGACAATACAATAATTTCATATTTTGTTTCTAAAATCCTGGCCAGAATCATCAGAAAAAAAATAAAAGTGGTATAATAGGTTGCGGACTTCTCGACTTTTTAGTCAATCGTTGTAAGAGCTCAGTTGTTCGAGCGGTGAACTGTAGTGGTATATAATTTCAGTAATCTATAGGTCGATGGTTCAAATCCGGCTGGAAGGATTTTTTAGAAGAGTATTACTTTTAGCTCCTACTACACTATTATCGAATTTAAAGATATTTACATTTTTATCTTATTCTGTAAAATATTAAAACTAAAAAAATAAAAAATAAATAATAGTTTTAAAAAACTAAATCAACACGCTTTATTAGAAAACCGAACTAAAAAATGAAAAATAATTTTAATTTGCAACACGCTTGGGATAAAATTGAAGTGGCCAACAAAAAAAAAATCATCTCCAACACATATAGAATAAAACTAAAGTTATTAATAAAAATAAAATAATTTTACCACCAAAAGCGTGGGGTGCTTTTTATGATTTTTACATTTTCTTCTTAGAGACTTTACTTTTACCAATATCTTTTTATTATCTTGTATATTAGTTGATATAAAGCACCCCACGCTTTTGATGGTAAAATTATTTTCTTTTTGTTGATAACTCTAGTTTTATTCTGTATGTGTTGGAGATTATTTTTTTGTTGACCACTTTAATTTTATCCCAAGCGTGTTGGAAATTAAAATTATTTTCCATTTTTTTAGTTCGGTTTTATAATAAAGCGTGTTTTTTCGTTTTTTTAAACTATTATTTATTTTTTATCAACAGTACATAGTTCTAATTTCATATACCAATACGCTTGGATCGGCAGCATCTTCAACGGTTCCCAGTCCTTCAACCACACACAGAAGTCGATAGATATTGGGAACCCAGATTAAACATATCCTTTTTTTAGTTGTTTCAGTTATTTTTTTGCTTAGTTAATGACACTTGTATTATGTAACCAGCCATTAGATAAAAATATAAATAAATAAATAATTGTCGAACTCTAATTTTTGAATGAACTCGAAAACGTCAGGAAGAGAAAAAATTTTGTTACTTCCTGTAAAACTAAAATTCAGGAAATTAACATGTTTTGAAACAATGCTCCTCAGTTGTTAATATCTCTGGAATTTGTCCCTAGAAAAATGAGAAGGAAATCCTTACGGTTTAATTTTTTTAGTGAAAGGCTAAAAATATTAAAATGTGTACACTGTAGGTAAAAAAAGTTTGAGCGGACTCTTGTTTTTAATGTACACACGTTTTAGCGTGCGGTTCACTACAGTATGAATTGTGTTATACTGCACACTAAACATCACCGTAGTGTTCAATTGTTTTCTTTTCTCAGTGAAATACATCCATTTAGTGAAACTATGACAGCGTAACATTTAGTTCAGTGCTAGAGTGGTTGCTTCGTATACACCAAATCTAGGTTGCGCGGTCGAATGTTTATTTATTTTTTTTTTGCTTTCCAATTTCCATTTGTTTGTCCTTTTCGAAATATTATTCTACCAGTTATATTATATGAATGCGAAATATGGACTCTTATTTTAATGGAGGAAAGGAGATTACGAGTATTTGAAGATAAAGTTCTTAGGAAACATTTTAGACCCAAGACAGATGAACAGACGAGTGAATGGAGAAGACTGCATAAAAGTGAACTTCATGGTCTTTATAGGAAGCCAGATATAATAACAATTATGTCTCGTAGACTGTGATGGGCAGGACATATGACACGAATGGGGAATGAAAAACGTGCATGAAAGTTTCTTGTAGGAAAACCAGAGGGAAAACTTCCAGTTGGTAGACCAAGAATGATTGGGAGAATAATACTAACTGTGACTTGAGGGAAGCAGATTATACCAGGGAATGATTGGAAAACATTAGCTCAGGATGAGTATGTATGGAGAGCTTATGTTTAATAGTGCCAGTGAGTTGGTTCGAGTTTTGTCCTTTTGAAGACAAAACACTGTTGGTTATGTCGAATTGATTATTGCCCTACAAATGAGGCCTGTAATCAGACTGATGTTTGCAAATATATAATAAATATCAAATTTGGAGGTGAAATACAAAAAATGGACGAAAATAAATAAAAACTCCTGCACTAATAGCTCGTCCACATACCGCCAGTTTCTGTCACAGAACGCATTTGCCTTGGCATGTAGTCCACGAGATTCTAGAAAAGTTCTATTTCCATGCTTCAGGAACTCTACTCTGTAGTTCGCCCTGACTATGTTGTGGTCTTGGCTATTTAGAGAGTACAGTTGCCTTTATTCTCGTACATAATTATGTATTGTTTCGGGTTCATATCAGATGACATCTGAGGGTGATCCAAAATATGGATATCACGACTGTTCCAAAATCGTCTGTGAATCGAAAGAGCGTGGTTGACTGAATGATTATTCTATTGGAACAGAAGCATTCTTTCTTAATAACGATCCCGAGAGGAAGGAACTAATAATTATGTTCTCCGAAATATGGAGATAGGCTGCCGAGTTGAACCTCTCGTGGATATGTTCTGAAATTACTTATCATCTAACGACATCCACCCCAAACGAAATACTTATGCGCCCTTATTTCGCAACCGAATATCATATCGATATACGTGGACAGAACCTCTTTCGTAGTCCAGACGGTTACTTCGTGGAGAAAATTACACTGCACCATTCGAAGTCCTCTCAATTAGAAGTGAATGCTAGACGATTCACGATCTGATAATTATTCAACCTAACCATTCTGGCAGCTCGGAGGGACCTTAAATCACGGCTGTTGAGGAGTCTCTTAACGGTAAGTTGGACTTGATTTATCTTACCTTCTAGATCAATTTCAGTCAGGCTTCAGGACAGGACACAATACAAATACTGCTCTACTAAATATTTGCGAAGACATACGCGAAGCTGCTGATAATCGAAAACTTACAATTCTTACATTACTGGACTTTAGTAAAGCATTCGACACGGTAGACTTGGACTTATTGTTGAATAAACTTAAAAACCTCATACTCTCTGATAGTGCCACGAAATGGTTCAATTCCTACCTTCATGAGCGCCAGCAATCTGTTATAGGAAATCATACATTATGTTCTTCTTGGTCCTTCCGTAAAGCTGGGGTTCCACAGGGTTCGGGACTTGGACCTTTGCTTTTTTCAATCTACATAAATGACATATCTAACTCCCTAAAGCATTGCAAACATAATTTATTTGCAGACGACATGCAAATTTACATCCACACAGACAAATATTCACTAAATGACGCTGTTGCCAAAATTAACGAGGATCTTGACTCACTAATGACTTGGACAGTTAAATATGGACTGCAATTAAATCCTAGAAAGTCACAATCAATCATTATGGGTCATCAGAGACTATTATCTACAATTAACCTAAACACAGTTTCGCATGTGTCACTAAATGGAGTTCAAATCCCTTATAGTGAGACAGTAAAAATTCTAGGAGTATTTATTGACAAAACTTAAATTGGAATACACAAATAAACCATACATGCAAAACAGTCTTCTCAATAATACATTCATTAAATCGTGTACGAAATTGTTTGTCATTCGCCCTTAGGAAAATGTTAGTAGAAACACTTGCAATGCCCCATTTTGATTATTGTGACACTCTTTTTACAGACTTAAATATTATTTCCACTCAAAGACTTCAACGTGTTCATAATTCTTGCCCACGTTTTATTTGTGGTATTCGCAAATTTGACCATGTTACACCGTCCCTGGAACAATTATCGTGGCTTCGTCTAAGATATCTTAGAACTGTCCATTCACTATCCCTTCTCTATAACATACTTCACACATCATCGCCTAATTATTTATCACGCCGCTTCATCAGACTATCCGACACACATAATCTTGACACTCGATCCCATCAGCACATTGTCCTTTATATCCCGCCTCATCACACTGTATATTATTCATTATCTTTTACGGTGTCACTTACCAAAACATGGAATTCCCTTCCGCCCTATGTCAGAGACTGTCAAACTATAACATCCTTCAAAAACAAACTAAATAATTATTTAATAACAAACTAACTTATACACCTCACTGATAGTATTCTTTTAGCAATATTAATATATTTAATTATTTATGAAAATAATATTAAGAATAACAAATATTTTTATTTGTATTGTTTTAAATATTGTATAATCGTAAAATTAGTTTTCTATATCTCATAATTTTCCTGTTTTTATATACACTAGACAAAGACAATTTAATATGCCTTGCTTGTATACATTTTATTATTAGTTTTAGTCTTAATTTTAACTAATATTAACTGGTTGTATTATAGATCGTAATACGTATATTAGATATTATCTTTTGATCAAATTTTTACTTAGTGTTTAATATTAGAGTTAATTAAGATTGTTATACTCTGATGTAATATATGTTTGTCCTGGTGAGTGGAAGAGAAGACCATATGGCATTAATTCCACCGGGCTAAATAAATAAATAAAAAATCTAAATAAATTAATTCAGGGGAAGAAATTCGTCGTTCCTGAGGAATTACACGATTTCCTCATTCTGCGCCTAGGCGAAACCGACTGGTCCACTGTCTTATCATAGACGCTAGAACTAATTAAAGGTCTTTCTACTCTGCTGCAGCCGATAAGCCTGTGCTAATAAGTCCTATGAACTGCAAACGTAGATCTTACCTGGCGGTATTCTCAGAGATTATGAATATAGTAGAAGTGCAGCGGAAGATGTCTAAATTATATTTGTTTATAAATATTCTGAGATATTTCGCCACATAATTTCCGACAATGTGTTTTTAATGCTATATACGAAAACAAGGCATGGAACATTAATGTGTGTTCTTAATTTTGCAATCACGTTATATTCAAAACAACACATGCAGGATTGTGCAATTTATTCACACATTTTAAATTGCTAAACATCCCATAGGCATATAAATTTACATGTAGGAATATCATTATAGGCCATTCTACAGTTTTAGCTTTTCTCTACAGGCAACATTCTATCATGCTGAATATAATCTGTATACGAATAGCCTTTTGCAGAAAGAAAAGTTTTACAATTTTCTAGATCTATGTTGAGAAATTCGTTTAGATGAAAAATATATTGCACGGGACGCACTGGAGACCAAAGCAGTCTATCTACGCTATCGGACTTTAATAATTCAGCGTGCATATAATACCTTCTGATTCATATAAAATTGCATGCAAAATTTAAAACTTAGACCTACTTCACATAGGCCTATCACTGTTAAATTCATACAAATAGTACATTCTTCAGAGCCTCAGTACACACTTACCGTTCTTATCTGTAACGTATCTCAGGCCACTGAACAAATTAAACGAATTTAAGCTAATTATATCTGCATAGTCGTGAGAACAAAGATTCGTATGTATAGTGTGGAAGACATGAGACTTTGAATATAAGCGCCCATGGTTTATGAGCATTAGTGCACCTGATAAGCTGTGGAACTGATAATGGAACATATTGCGAAAGGCCTACCAGTACTAAATATTTTTACTAAAACTATAGTTATTTGTTGAGAATGACTGAGATTTTTAGGTATATATTTTGATATCTTAACCTTTGATATAATATTCTCAACAGTGTTTCAAAATTACTGAAAAAGTAGTAAAATAATTTATTATTTGTTGTTGTTTTTGTCTTCGTATTATTTATTTGATATTATTTACTCGATGAGTTTTCACATATTAAAATAATTGTAGGTCTATTTGAAATCATAATATAAATTATTTGCATTTCGCACCTGTTTTAAATACATTTTTTAAATATACTCACTGACACTATCGAAATAGGAGGTTCATGGTCGTGCGGACTCGAATTCTCCATACTTCCTTCTACAAAACGAAGGCTTCTCTATCATCTATTGTGTAATTTATCTCCCTAAAAAATCAGGGTTAATATTGTTCACCCAAATTATTTGTAGATTACCTACTGGGCACTTTTCCTCTGGTTTTCCTATATGAATTTTCCATGACCCTCTTTCTTTCCTCATTCGTCCTCATACATCCAGCACACAGCAGTCTTCAAAATTTAATTATATTCTAGGGATCAAATAATACTATTAATTTACTTATTTATTACTAATATTATATTTTATATTATCATTTCCTCCAACTTCTTTTATATTGAAATTGCGTTCAAAATCATAAAATAATATAATTGAAATTCGAAGTTAAATTTAAATTCTAGACCTATTTTAAAAATTTGGGGATCGAAATAGGGGCGACGGTACTCTACTGTGTATTTATAAAATAATCATGCTCCATTGAGTTTTATTGAACTGTTTACAAAATTGATATAATAGTGTTATTCAAAATAATACATTTTTGTATACCTCGCGGGTTATTTAATACAATATTTCAATGATTGATTTCAGTTCTCAATGTTATTTTCTTACATAGAAATAAAGCATATCTGCTTTAGAGGAGATTAAACCATGGAACTGAAGGTCATCTGGTCCCTTGGGATATTTGATATTCGATCCTACAGCACAATAACATTTTCACAGAGTTATTTAATATTTCATCATTAGTTTGAGGGGACATAGGTCAGTACTCTGCGCTCTGAATCATTTGAGTTTACTACATACGTATATTAATGTATCAATTATTCTAAACGAAATTACCTTGAAATGAAACGAACTGTCATGCATTGCTAATGAGAGAGACAAAACCCAAATAAAGGAAAGTTTTTACTCTATACCTCTCTCTCTCTTCGTCTCCCTCTCTTTCTCTCTCTCCCTCTTTCTCTCTCGCTCTCGCTCTTCCTCACACAAGTAGAGAAGAGGTGGTTTTCCATTACTTGTTTTGACTGAATATCCAATCATGTTATTTATATACACACACACACACACACACACACATATATATATATATATATATATATATATATATATTGGAATGCTGATGTAAATTATTTATTTTATTTAGAATTAAAGATTTATTTGTTCTACCGTACCGGAACTCATATTATGAACGTTGAAGAATGGAAGACCACCGACCCCCCCCCAAAAAAAAAAGATTCTAAATTACAAACCTATAAATAAGAGATTAAGAGGATGCTCATCTAAGAAATGTACTTTGAGGTCGGAACAGGCCAACATGCCTAAACCGTGTTGTTAATGATGATGGCCTATAAATGAGTAGGTTGAACTTAATCTCTTTCAGTTTAATCTCTCCCGTTGTGTGTACTCCTACGTACGTCACGATAATATTTTTTTTAACTCATAAGTACATAAATACTTTTTTAACAACGCATGGACATGGATAACCTTTCTGGATGAGTGATAAAGCTTAATGCCGAGGCCACATCAGAGGAAACACAAATCTAATATATAAAAATGAATGTATGTTTGTTTGTACTTTATGCGCAGCCATATCGTTGATCCGATTGTGATGGGGCGTTTTACAAAATATTCAGGAGATTCCCGGGATGAACATATGCTATAAGAGAGTTGTGATACTCAACTCATACACCCTTAAAAATCGCCCTTTGTAGTGGAAAACGTGAAAAAAAGTAGCTCTTTGAACGCTTAAATGGCTTACGCTGCCTAAACCATAACAAATACACAAAATTAATGTGCACAGAATTGAATATCTCAAAAAGCTCTACAAAAAAGTCCACGACAGCATATGTTTATCTCTTACGGATAACTCGTAATAACCATTTTAGTCTTTCATTGACGCAAAGAAGATCGAGACAAGTACGTAGATTCCTGTGTAAGCATAGCAGCACATGACAGCTATTCTTTTATGGATAACTCACAATAACGAATTTTGTCTTTTAGCTAATTTATGCCAAGAAGATCGAGATAAGTAGATTCTCGGGCAACACCGGGTAATCAAAAAGGGGAATCTTAAAATAATTACCATATACATTTATAATCATTTTTCATTTTGCTTATTCAGCTATTCATAAGGAGTACATTAATTTTTGTCTTTCAGCTCATTTATGCCAAGAAGATCGGGATGAGTAGATTCCCGGACAACGCCGGATAGACAGCACAGGGTATCTAAAACATATAAATTTATAATTATT
The DNA here is from genome assembly GCA_030220185.1 of Diploptera punctata. Taxonomy (NCBI): domain Eukaryota; kingdom Metazoa; phylum Arthropoda; class Insecta; order Blattodea; family Blaberidae; genus Diploptera; species Diploptera punctata. The sequence goes on along the minus strand of JASPKZ010007885.1, from coordinate 186,738 downwards.
TTTCCTTCTACTTATTCAACTAAACATAAAAGCACATGCATTTTAATTTATTAAGCCGTAGCAGCGCATGCCGGGTATTAGCTAGTATTTTATAAAGATACATAACCATTCACTCGTAAAAAACAAGCGACTATGATATCGATATCGATGATTATCATAATCAGTTGGTTTTCGCGAACAAATTTGAATCTTAACGTTTAGTGGCATTTTCAAGTAATGAAAACTTTGAAAAATCTCACATAGGAAACAAATTAGTCCCGACCGGGTTTGAATCCGTTCCCGCTGCGTCTCAGATAACAATAAAGATCTTAATGAAGCAAAATGTTTCAGTCCCTAAGCAATCATAATTTTTTATGTATGATTTAATATAATCTATTGTAACAGTGATGATGATAATAATAATAATAATAATAATAATAATGATAATAATAATCTAATAATAATACTAATAATAATTATTATTATTATTATTACGTATTTTTAATATTATTATTAGGTGGCTTCATCGCGGAAGTGATTAGTCACTCACATTCCATCTCTGGGTCTCCAATTCGCATTTCGGTTACTCCATATTGGTCTGCGAATTGAAGCAAAACGTTTTCTCCGAATTTATCCCGTTTTTTCTGCCAAAAAATTTAGTTCCAACACTTCTCCATACCAATTTAATCCACTTCATTTAACTTCGTTTGCCTCCGTAATGGTAGTCCAGAGTTGTCGGCCGTCTCTTTTGTATGTGACAAATATATTAATAGACTGATAGGGGATTCATCTCATTTTCTCTCTCCTGACCTGATAATACGTCGGACATGAATAGAGGTTTATTTACTTTTCCTATTACTACTACTACTACTATTCTTCTTCTTCTTCTTATTATTATTATTATTATTTAACTAACTCACTGGCTCTATCGAACCTGTAGGTTTATGGCAGCGGACATAAGCTCTCCATACATCTCTATCCTGAGCTAATGCTTTCCAGTAATTCCCCGTATAATCCAATTCCCTCAAATCATGGATGTTATTCTCCCACCTCATTCTTGGACCACTAACTGGGCGTTTTCCCTCTGGTTTTCCTACATGAAATTTCCATGGACCCCTTTCATCCCTCATACGTGCTACATGTCCTGCTGATCGCAGTCTATGAGGCGTTACTGTTATTATATTTGGATTAGTATACATGTCATGTAACTCAATGTTTTGTAGTTTTCTCCATTCACCTGTCTTCACCTCTTTTTGGCCCAAAAAATTTTCCTCAGAACTTTATTCTCAAATATTATTATTATTATTATTATTACTTATAATAATAATAATAATAATAATAATAATAATAATAATAATAATAATAATACAATTCGGATCATCATCTGGTCAGGGTGAAATCAGGCAATGGTTATCGCTCATGAGAGGAACAAAAGATAAAGATGTTTCTGAAAAATTTGAATTGATAAGCTAGAGAATTGATTAACTATGGCAAGAATATCAAATACAATTTGCTAATATATTTGAAATACTGGAATATTCAGATGAGAATCTGGCAATAGAAGAATAAATTGATATAGGGGCCTAAATAAATAATGGGAGGACATAAGGGATAATATTATATTGTCAGCATCAGAAAGCGTTGGTTATTCAAAAAAGGAGAAAAACAAGAAATGGTTTCATGAGATAGCTACAAGGATTAATAATAAGGCTTTGCGAATTATTTGAGGTATTTGCAGTCGAAGGTTAGCTGAGATCGATAATGTAATTGCTCAGATATAAATAGAAATAAGGGAAATTATGGGTGTACAAGAGGAGCCGGACATCATAGACATTATAGAAAAGAAACGATTACAGTGGTATGGCCATGTCAAAAGAATGCCAGAGCAAAGATTGCCTAAAATAGTTATGGAATGGATCCCAATGGAAAGGAGGAAGACCGAAGAAAACGTAGATAGAAGGGGTATAAGCAGCTATGAATATCAGAGGATTGGAGGAAGGTCAATGGATGGACAGAGAGGAATTCCGTTTGGTTTCCGGAAGACGGCGGCAGCTGTCATGATACCGGATGATGATGATGATGATGATGATAAAGATAAATTCTGTATTGAAATTAATTATGTTGAAATTCTTTATTATTATTCTATGTGTCGACATTGTAAAGAAAAGAAAGCAATAAAAAATTAATTGGCTACATGAGCCAAATGAAGAAAATTTTGAGAAATTAGTTACGTTATGTTAACTGTAGATAATATGGTCATGACGCAATACCGTACAGCTTGTGTTTCAGTCTACTCTTAAATCTCATAATACTTGTAAGCATGTAGTAGTAGTAGTAGTAGTAGTAGTAGTAGTAGTAGTAGTAGTAGTAGTAGTAGTAGTAGTAAAGCCCTTGTGTCTCTGAATGAGACTTAGGCTATCTCCCCCTACAGGGGATACATTCACCCATATTATTATTTTAGTTACGCTTGTTATCGGATACATTAAGGATGTAAACATATTATTTCCATACTCTTTATCCGCAGTCTGATAAAAAATATAAAGCTAACCGACTGACTCCAGAACAAGTGATCCAATAACATGCAGTTCAAGTTTAGAATCGATAGAACTCTAATATGAAATGGAGAACAGCAAAATCAGCAAGATTTCAAGATTTAGAGATCTCGTTTATTTCAAACTCCAAAAAATCGCTTAGGCAAACGAGAGGAGATATTAAGCCTCATAAAGTGGAGTCCTGGCAACTGGCCTGAGCTCAGCTCTCGTAGAATAGATTGGATTTAGTTCTCTATTTGAATTGTGTTGCTTCCTGACTTGAATTATGAACTATCATGATTCTTTTCTTACAATAAGTAAGTACGGAAATATCCTAGCTCAATATTGCCATTTATAAAGAGGAATGTCAGTAGATTTTTGTACCAAAAATAGTTTTAACATTCTTTGATGATGCTTTAATATAATTTTGGTATTTTTCTGGTTAAAACTACTTTGCAATTGTAGGTCCATTGCCGCTCTTATTTTTTTTTACTTTTATTTCTTTTGTTGGATATTGAAAATTGCGTAGAAGGCGGTAATAAGAATAACTTGTAAGTGCAAAAATGGTAAAAACATTTATATACACGCGTTTAAGTTAGAAATTTCAACAGAATTGTATATGTTGTAAGCATATACATCCCAGATGTAAGGATGTAGTTTAAAACATAATGGGAATTGTATTAGTTCTACAAAATGCTCGATGTTAATTATAAAACTATAAATAATTTTATACTGTATTATTATTTTGCAGCCTTGTGCTATTCGTTAATACAATTAGTAGGCTACATCCAAATAGTTACATATATGACCATACGATTTCTTAAAGATTTAAACAAATATAATTACTAAAACGCTATATGTGTCGTCATATCAATACATCATCATCATCATCATAGTACATTCACGAATTTAGGCCTTTTGTTGACCTGTTTCGACCTTAAGTTAAACACCATCCAGACGTATTTTGAGTGGACGTCCTGGTCTTCTTCTTCCTGCAGGTTGATATCTTAACATTTGTTTGGGTATCCTGTGATCTTCCATTCGATGAAAATGTTGCATCCATCTTGACTTATAATCAGAAATTTTGTTTTCTAAAGGTTCCATGTGTAATTCTTCTAAGTTGTCTTCATTTTTTCTGTGACCTAGTAGTGTGTATCCTGCAGTCCTCCGAAGGTATCTCATTTCAGCAGATCTAAGTCTCTGTATATCCTTCTGTTCCAACGTCAATACTTCACTACCATACAAAAGAGTTGGAAGAGCCATAGTTTTATACACTTTTAGTCTTGAATGTTTTTGGACTAACTGTGGCTTGAAGATAGAATTTATTAACCCTAAAATTCTTAAAAAATTAGATATTTTGCATTTGCATCCTTTTCTTCTTCATATGAAATATTGCATCCTAGATATGTAAAATTATTCACCTGCTCCAAAATTTTATTGTCAAGTACAATTTTACTTCTGACAGGATCTAAATCTTCAAATGCCATAATTTTCGTTTTCTCTGTAGATGTCTTCAATCCATATTCTTTTGTAGTTTTGTTAAGGTCATACAGACCTTTCTGCAGATTATCTTCTGAATATGCAATTATTATTTGGTTATCTGAAAACAATAGGGTGTTTAATTTTGTATTTTCTGATATTCGTATTCCAAATTTATATTTATTGTTCCAGCAACATATTACTTGGTTGATATAAATCGCAAAGAGTGTAGGGGACAGGGGGCAGCCTTGTCTCTCACCACGATTTATAATTCCTTCTTCAGAAAATCTGTTATTTAATTTAATCTTTATGTTGTTGTCGTTGTAAATATTTTGTGTTTTCTGCAGAAATGAATTTGGTATATTTTTGTCTTCCGATATATTGAAGAGTGTCCACCGCTGTGGTCTCGGGGTAGCGTGCTGCCTTGTCACGCAGCGGGCCCGGGTTTGATCCCGGTCAGGACAGTTTTTCTGGGTGAGGTTTTTATCAGGGTTTTTCCTCACCACTAAGACAAATGTCAGGAAAACGTTAACGCCCAAACGGTCCCCGAAATCATATGGCCATCGCAATCATCATCATTCATATTCATCTTAGGTTAAGCTTAGGATTAGGGACTCTCCTGGCGCACGATTATCATCATCACTCATCATATCATCCGGGCAACGTAACCCCGCCTTCCAGGCGCTTCCAACCTCAGAAGTGGGTTACAAGTACGCCATGTCAGGAGAGAAACCAGGAATGTCGAAATACATATGTGGGGCATTTGGAAAAAAAATATTGAAGAGTTTTCATCTCTTGACTGTGTCGAATGCTTTTTTCAATACATCCATTTATTTAACTAGATTGCAGCCTGTAATCGTTAGTACTATGAATACACCTAAATAGTTACAATTATAACCATACAATTTCTTTAACACTTTTAACAAATATTCTTATTAAAACAGTGTATGTGAACTTATATGAATATATCCATATATTTAATTAGATACACAAGAAGATCACAAATTAAAACTTTTCTCAACACTGTCCATCTTATCCAAGTCACAATCTGTACTCGAGATAAAGTAAATAATCAGTTTTAATGAAGCCGTATGAAAAATAAATGAATAAATTGAAACTATCCTTCAAACAACCTAACGTTGATACATGTAATTGAAGGGATGTTATGAAAATGAGCATTGAAATTGAAACAAATGGTGACAAGGAAGAAGAAGTTAGGAATCAAACAGAATGACATATTAAGGCTGCAGATGGTGTGTATATAGTGAAGAAAAGCAGACAAGGAGGAAGCAAAGAATGGATATAGGATCAGGAATTACACAGTATATTTACAATAATATTGAATAAACAATGGGAGAAGAAGATATTGTGATATATGTAAAGTCCTTCCGACTAGGATGGTTAGGTCATATAGGGATAATGGAGAACAACAGGATACACAAAAGCCTAATACATGACAATTATTATATGGGTTAAAAGAAGTGGCTGCATGATGCAGAACATGACCTGAAAAACTACGGATAAGAGGATGGAGAAGATTAGCGCAGCAAAGAGAGGAATGGAATAAGGTTTTAAAGGAGCCGAAGCTCATCAAGGGCTATAGAGCCGAAGAGCAAGTACTCGTAAGTATATTTACAACCATGTCTCCCAACACTATTTCTGAAGAACTGGGTGGATTTTATGAGGTAGCTGTAGTCGTTCAACAATGCAAAACCAGGCAATGGATCAAGTTACTTACTTTATATGGGACGAATCGGAGGGAGGACGTAGTGTTGATCAGTTAGCTACTGTACACCATCTTTCTTTCAGTGTTAAAAGAGCAGTATCGTGGTCTGATAGTTGCAGAGGCAAAACGGGAATTTGCATGTTGCAGCAACGTTTCTTATTGTATACAAAATGAACAAACCGTAATAGTAATTGACTACAAATTTCTAGTCACTGGTCACAGTTACATGTAAGCGAAAATTGATTATGGTATTATGAGAGAAATAGAAAAATAGATTTGATGATCCAATAATCTCTCACACTCACGACTGGTACCAACCATTACATAAAGTGGCCAATAAAAGTCAAAAGTTTGATGTGGAAAAACTTACTCAGAGAATAGTGTGTTTTTGTATAATTCTTTAAAACAGTTCTTATTTCACAAAAGCAGAATTCGAAATATTAATGTGGCAAGGAGCGATATGTCTCCACTGTATTCGAGATTATGTAATGATGAATATATTACTTATATTAATGAGATTGAAATATTCGAATCAGAAATTTTCGTCCGACGCACGCGTAGAAGTGACACTTTAAGAAAACTCACTCCAAATATATGCCATTCTATTATCCTTGAAACTTCCAAACGAAATGAAAATGACTTGATTTCGCTTATGCCACTTAAAAAGCAAGTTTTTATAAGCCCTATCCAGATTTGAAAACTAATGATATGGAGGAAACAAATCCAGATCTGAAAGAGTATGTTCATAACGAATAAGACGTTTGTTTTTAACTCCATAACATTTTCATAAAACTTCAGCTATTTCAAGTATTTCTAAGATTTATATATATATGTCCACCGCTGTGGTCTCGAGGTAGCGTGCTGCCTTGTCACGCAGCGGGCCCGGGTTCGATCCCCGGTCGGGACAGTTTTTCTGGGTGAGGTTTTTATCGGGTTTTTTCCTCACCTGTAAGACAAATGTCAGGAAAACGTTAAGGCCCAAACGGTCCCCGAAATCATATGGCCGTCATCTTCACCATCAACCTTATCATTATCATCATCATCCTTCACAGGTGTGGAAAGCAACGGGAAGCTACCACACCTACACAATTCGCTACTAAAGCTGCAAGCATAGCATGAAAATGCTATGATTGTAGTGAAGGACCTGCCTTCGGGCAGAATTACAATGGATGGATATATATATACATATATATATATATATATACATATATATATATATATATATATACATATATATATATATATATATACACACACACATATATATATATATATATATATATACACACCCCATCGTCCACCGCTCGTGTCTCGAGGTAGCGTGCTGCCTTGTCACGCAGCTGGCCCGGGTTCGATCCCCGGTCATGGAAGTTTTTCTGGGTGAGATTTTTATCGGATTTTTTCCTCGCCTGTAAGACAAATGTCAGGAAAACTTTAAGGCCCAAATCATATGACCATCATCATCATCCTTCACCGGTGTGGAAAGCAACGGGAAGCTACCACACCTAAAATTCCCTGGTAAAGCTGCAAGCATAGCATGAAAATGCTATGATTGGAGCAAAAGACCTGTCTTCAGGCAGAATTACTATGGATGGATGGATAAGAATGTGTTGAAACGAACTTACACTTTTAATTACAATAAATTGTAATATTTCTAAGGTTGCAATATAAGTAACAATATAAAAATGTTTTATTAAAATATTTAGCGATAAAAGAGACAATAAAGAGATTCAGCTACAACCTTATATATGCTCTCTTGAATTTTTTGTACAAGAATTCGCTTCAAAGCTAATGATAATTCCTGTAATTTTCAACAAAAAAAATAAAATTCCAAACTATTACTTTGATATATGAAAGACTCACAGACTAAATAACTTAAAAAAAGTTAAACTGTTTTTATAATTTTCCTTTTAACGACAATTTTTTCTTACACAATATAAACACGATCATTAACTGGGTAATTTGAAAAATGCAACGAGACGACCTATATTTAAATTTGAATATCATATCAAAGAGAAAGAAAAGTGCTTCTTGCTCCAGGCACATCACAATGAAAAATTCTTGTTTGCAATATACTGCATACATTAAAAATAAAAATAAGCCAACAGAACGTTAATATAGATAAAAAAAGTCATTTCTACCGGTAATAGAGAACGCCTCCGCACGCACAACTTTCTCATACACCGTCTAGCGACAAACTCTCTAATTATCCAAATTTAGTGTAATATTATCCTTCAATGTTTGATGTGTGAATAATGTACTTCCATCCATAGTAATTCTGCCCGAATGCATTTTCATGCTATGCTTGCAGCTTTACTAGGAATTGTAGGTGTGGTAGCTTCCCGTTGCTTTCCACACCGGTGAAGGATGATGATGATAATGATAAGGATGATGATGATGATTATGGCCATATGATTTCGGGGACCGTTTGGGCCTTAAAGGTTTCCTAACATTTGTCTTACAGGTGAGGAATAAACCCGATAAAAATCTCACCCAGAAAAACTGCCCCGACCGGGGATCGTCCTCAACGGTGCTTTAATATGAATTCCAAAAGTGTTGATATATACATACATAGACACACAGACACACACACATACACACACACACACACACACACACATATATATATATATATATATATATATATATGCTTGTGGACTCGAAAAATTTAAATTCATAAAAAAAGTCATGTCATGAATTTTTTTTCTCGAGTGTAATGTCAATGTCAGCTGCTGTGGATTTCGGGGTAGCTCGCTGCCTCGTACGCAGTAGGCCCGTATTCGATTTCCGGTCGGGACAAGTTTGCTAGGTGAAGTTTTTTTCAGTTTTCCTCACCTATAAGACAAATTTCAGGAAACTTTAAGGCTCGTATGGTCCCCGAGCATCATTGGCCATCTTAATCATCATCATCATATTCAAATATTTAGTATGGTGTGTCTAGATGGAGTGTTTCTACATAATTCCATAGATGAATACATACATTAAGTGTAAGCGTGGTGATAGGGGGGTTAAGGGGAAATCTAGATTTAATCACCTTAAAAATGTTTTGCTCTACTGAAAAGTTACATTTTTACCCTCATTGAATGTCATAGAATTTTTCTTGTTTGGTTTATTTGCAAATGCAGGGTTTCTTTATTTATTTAATATTAGTTTGGGTTGTTTTCAAAGGGCGTTATGGGCTTTGGTGGAGTTGCTTGTTAGGATTTTATTATTATTTATTAAAGAGGTATCGGACTGTTCAGAGAAATTCAGAATTTACCTTAGGAATAAATAATGTATACTTCAATAGGACATTTATTAAAATAATTAGGAACTAAAAACGTCCATTACATATTGAATTTTAAAAGTTGCTATTCTGTTTCCTTTAATTGCCAATTTGTACAAGTACATGAAATTCAATTCCCTTGCCCTGGCAAATTTACGAGGTATTATTACTAAGTGATTAAATGTTATCAAACAACTTGATACCCAAATATGAAGCAACGAACCTACAATTTTACACTTGGTATACGTTGTGAGAGAATGTATCCAATGAGACAAGATTCACATAAAATCAAAGTTAAGAATCCCTATATATATAATTCTTAATTCGTCCACCGCTGTGGTCTCGGGGTAGCGTGCTGCCTTGTCACGTAGCGGGCCCGGGTTCGATCCCCGGTCGGGGCAGTTTTTCTGGGTGAGGTTTTAATCGGGGTGTTTCCTCACCTATAAGAGAAATGTCAGGAAAACTTTAAGGTCCAAACGGTCCCCGAAATCATATGACCATCGCAATCATCATCATTCATTAGGATTAGGAAATCTCCTGGCGCACCACTATCATTATCATCATCATCACCCATCATATCATCGGGGCAACGTAAACCCGCCTTCCAGGCGCCCCAACCTCAGAAGTGGGTTACAAGTACGCCATGCCAGGAGAGAAACCAGGAATGTCGAAAAAAACCTGGGGCATTAAAAAAATTCTTAATTCCTGAAATTTCTTAAAGATATCTGAGAACTCTACTCACGTGTTAGATGACCCATTGTTTAGATGTACAATCCAGGCCCGTCTCACACTGTCACTCAGAGCAGGACTCTGACCAAGACACACCTTGGGCATCCAACCTCTGTTTTTAAATTTATTAACGAGTTTTCAATTACTTCATAGATTTGCGAAATTACTTTATAATTGTTTTAAATTCACAGCGGTATAACTGTTACATCAGGATTAGAGTAAATGCTAATCCTCCTTCATGCCTGTCCAGAGGCTTTAGGTGGCAGCCCCACCACTGGACTTACTACTTTTCGGCTAGCAACCGACTGGTAGGAAATTAACTTGCTTTCAAGTCTCCAAAGATTCAAAACCGGAAGGATATACACGTTGACAACCAAACAATACTCAAGGACAAGAAATGGAAAAAGGAAAACATTTAAACTCGCAACATGGAATGTTCAAGGAATAGGACATAAAGACTTAGAATTGGATGAAATTCTTAATGAAATGTCAATAAAGATAGTCACCATAACAGAAACTAGAAAGAAATTACGAGGGACCCGAATGATTAATAATTATTTACAAATCTATTGTGGTGTACCTAGTAATGAAAGAGCAAAGAGAGGAGTAGCCCTAATGGTACATAAATCTCTTGAACGTAAGATTGATTACTACACTTTCTGGAATGAAAGAATTATTCAAATTAGATTAAAAATAAATCGTGAATATTTGACAGTAATTGGAGTTTATGCACCAGTGAATGGTGAAGAGACAGAAAGTGATAATTTTTACTCAATGCTACAGGATGTCACAGACAAAGTTAATTCAAATGATTTTATAGTTTTGATGGGAGATCTCAACGCTAGAGTAGGTACAACTAACAAACATTATATTCTTAGTACTTATGGTGAACAGACTATTAATCAAAATGGTAAAAGATTAATTGACTTTGCTACCTATAATAACTTTCCAATTACAAACTCATTTTTTCAACATAAAGACTGCCATAAATATACATGGTCTGCTCAGAATTCTCAGTCAATTATAGATTATGTACTAAGTAATCGTAAACTTTTTAATTATGTTCTGGATACCAGAGTTTTCAGGAGTCTTGAACTGGAAACTGATAATTTTCTGCTTGTCTCCACCTGTCGCTTCCCTCCATGTTATATAAAACATTCAAAATGTAAACCACGTTATCAGGAAAAACACATCTTTAATAAAGTTAGCCTTTTACAGCAAGATAGTATTCGATGGTTATACCAACAAAGAACAAAATCACACACAATTAATTCTGATACCTCAAATTTCGTAGAAGAAGAATGGAATAACATCTGTAACATATTACAAAAAGCAGCTCTAGAAAGTTTAGGGACAAAACTAAAATGGCACAGGAAAAGAGGCCGCAGAAAATGGGATGATGATATAGCAAAAATTATTGCTGAAAAAAGACAAGCATTTGAACAGTATATAGCAACTGGGTTGTTGAATGACAAAATTGATTATCATCATAAAAGAGCTATTGCAAAACGAGAAATCAGAAGAAGACAGAGAAAATTGGGACACTCTCGTCTCTAATCTAGAGAGAGATCTCACCAAAAGTAACCCAAAAACTTACAAATTTTAAATTATCTTAGCCAAGGTGTAAAGAGAGTGTAAAATTAAATTTGATTGTTAAAACTACTTGGGTTACATATTTTCAAAATTTATGGTCCATCTCCCAGACTAATTTTGATTTACCCACATCTCAGAACGACGCGTTTCTATATATCACTGAAGCAGAACTTGACACAGTTTTAGAGTCCTGTAAAAATAATAAAGCACCTGGTGAGGATGGACTTCATATAGAATTGTTTAAATATTCTGACAAAACTCTTAAACAAAAATTTATTCCCTTACTAAACAAAATAATCTTGGGAGAAGACCTACCTTCATCTTGGCAGAAAGCCATCATCGTATCAATTTTTAAAAAAGGTAACCTCAGAGATTGTACCAATTATCGAGGCATTAGCCTTCTCAACAGTTGATATAAAGTTTTTACAAAACTTCTAGCATCTAAATTACAAAAACACTATGAAAACTTATTAGGGGAAGAACACAATGGTTTTCGTAAGGGAAGAACCTGTGCCGATGGTTATTTCACCTCAAAACTTCTTATCGAAAAGCACAAAGAATTCAATAAAGAACTACATATAGCGTTTATAGATTTTATTAAAGCATTTGATCGAGTTGACAGACAAAAACTTTTAGATATCTTAACTGATGATGGAACACCAAATCAACTGATCCAAACAATTTTTAATCTGTATAAAAATAGCATCATAGCAGTACAAATAGGAACAGAATTGTCAGATTGGAAACATATAAATTGCGGAGTTAGACAAGGCCATCTATCACCACTTCTATTTAATGTAATCATTAATGCTATCATCAGACACTGGAGATTGACAGTTCATGGTAATATTCCTCTCTCAAGACACACAATTTTAGACACACTCTTATATGCAGATGATCAGGCTGTTTTCGGCAATAATGAAGATGAATTACAATATTCCACTCATCATCTTAATATAATAGCCCAACGATTTAACATGGAAATATCAACAACAAAATCTAAAGTTATGGCCCTTCCAGGGAAATTCCCAGTAAGAAGTAAAATTTGTCTTCCGAATTCAATATTAGAGCAAGTACATCCATTAAAATACTTAGGATGTAATCTAACGTCTAATGAGAAATGTGCTATATTCTTTAAAATACAAAACTATAATAAAGCTTTAAGAATTATCAACCAAGTTTTTAAACCATCACAAGTGCAGAGACACACAAGAAAGAAAATCTATAAAGTTCTCGCTAGACCCATAATTTGTTATGGCAGTGAAGCTTGGACCATCAGAACTCAGGATGAACGTCATATTACAGCCACGGAGATGAAATTTCTGCGACGAACTGCAGGTTATAGCCTTCTAGACCACCAAAGAATTTCAACAATAGCCAGAGAGTTAAATATCGTACCTATATCTGAATACCTCTAAGAATATAGAAACAATTGGCTAGCCCATATTCAGCGCATGGATCGTCACAGAATACCAAAATAAATTCTTCACTACATTCCTCGAGACAGAAGATCTGTGGGTAGACATTTTCGGAGATGGCGGGAGATCGTAACGGGCCACTGGGCCTAATTCTTGAAAGGCAGATGATGATGATGATGATTATGGTATTACTCAAAATATGTTTTTGAACTTGTTTGAATATGCATCACCCATTTAAAACCCGGTGAATATGTATCACCCATTTAAAATCCGGTATATTAATATTAAGAATGGAATATGTGATTAATAATGTATTTAAATTGGGTATACAAATGAATAACATAAAATCTGCATAATATTTGATTTAAATAAATCGGTCTGTTTCCAATGTTAAAATAAAAAGATGTTTAATTATCACAGTTTTGGTAGGTAGAAACATTTAGAAATTTGACAGTGAGGTGAATTTATCATATGTTTAAAAAAAGAGTTTGATTTGTACTATTATTATACAAGCTGCTTGCAAATATTTTTAGTTATATTTATTTATTTGTTTATTTATTTATCAAGAAGGCAGCAATAATGAGGAAATTACAAGTTGAAAAAATAAAGACAGAAATTAAACAAAATATTTAAAGTACGTCTTATAAAATAAAACATACAGAAAAGTACTAAAATGCATATACACAGAAGTATTATCCAAAATGTTACAGCATATGCAGCTCAAGTATAAAGTGTACAACAGAGATTAAGGAAGACATTTCTGGCAGTCGAGATGGGCTTTAAATTAAAATGTAGAAAAACAAGCTGAGATAAAAATGAAACATACAAATTTGAGAAGTTATAGAATTGACTTAATTGATGAATTGCAGAAGCAAGATACAAAGTGGCATGGACACACAGATGGGATGGACAACACATTATGCGCAAAGAAGATCGTGGAATATATACCACCAGGAAGAAGGAGATTGGGACGACATAAACACAATTGAAATATTGACATCTGGGAAACAATGAAAGGAAGGGGATTAGAAGAAAAAGACTGCTTAGACAAAAGGAAATGGAACTTCCGAAGAGAGAAAAAACACTATAGTTGCTACAGTTGTAAAATAATTTAGTACCTTATACATTTTTAAAAACATTTCTTTAGCTGGAATATGAACTAATTTTCTTTATAAATTTCCTTTTGTTTACCTTTATTGTATGATTACAAATTTTAATCTTCCTGATTAGAATATGGGAGTAATTATAAAGTTTGTGAATAGTATTACTCAAATTAATCCTATTTTTTTCTGTATCTCAAAATTACTGTATAGTGACATGTCCTGTTTTTAATCTCACGTCTCAATTAATACGGTTTTATGTTCTCTACAAAACTGAAACAAGCCTGGTGTTACAATGTTAAGTCAACTTAATGATAGAACTCTAATGCTTCATAATTAACGTTGAAGTAATTTGTAACAATAGTGGACATTTGATAAAGTACTACATTTTGAGGTAAATTTCCCATCGCACAATCGGCATTACCTATTTGGATGGCTATAGTAATAAGCTGCTTAAAATAGTCTGCAGAACACGAACTTTATTTCATGGTAGGAATTCATCGCTCGATCTCACTAGCAAGGATTTCAGCTTACGGGCATCATGAGGATAGAGTTTATAATGTAAATACAACAAAGTAGTTTGATGTTGATGATATATATATATAGGAAAATCGTCAAAATGTACAGTAAAAATGAAGTTCCTACATCAACCTTAGAAAAGAACACACTTATTTTACACATGGGATTAAGTCATCTTACTCAAATGAAAATTATATTTTTTTATAAATTATAACTCATTGCTGCCCAAATTGTTATCTTTTTACTTTAACTGTTTTAATTGAAAATTATTCCTCAGGGTATTTTACTGGTGTAGGGACCAAAATGTCGGAATTTTTATGACGATACCGTAGACGTAAGTGACTTTAGCCCATTAAAAAAAAGAGTTTATTTTTTAAGTATGTAAGATATTTAAGAATTTTCCTCATACTATACAGAAAAAATGAAGTTCCTATAAACCTATTTTTCAATCTAAAAAATAATAACCTATATTTGCATATAGGATAAAGTCATCTTAGTGCGTTAAACTCACTTTATTGTTTTACAGAAAAAAAGTTAAACATAGTCTCGTGGTATTACCGTTCCCTCAGACTTAACGGACTCGGGTTCGATCCCGGCAGGGAGAAGTTTTCTGGTTGATAACTTTTAGGGTTTTTTCTCCATTGAAAGAGAAATTCAGATAATTTTAGGCCCCAATATCCCCAAACACCATCTGGACATAATCATCCAATCATATTCGCCTTTTTAATAATAATATACAGTATAGAAATGGCAAACAAAAAATTGCTTTAACCGTCACTGCGCAGGGTTTGGTTGTTCGCCAAGATTCTTTAAGGATAATGCTGCTAGAGTACGTATATTTATTTCAAAAGCCGCCTCACCCTTCTTTAGTATGTATAACAGTGTGCTTTGTCGCATGCTGAGTATATGAAATGTTTGGAATTGTCTTCTATGCGGCTCACTCTATGAGTAATGGTATATCTTGTCTTAAGTGTTCGTGTTATTTCGGAGGTGGGCTTCCATGCCTTTGTGTGGTCAAAAAGTGTGTGTGTGTGTGTTATCATCTAGAATTTAAAATATTCCCCTGACATGTCGTGATCCTGTAAAGGAAGGATATTGCCAAGCAATGTGAATGTACCTACAAAGGGAGAAGTTAAACTCAAGGTAAGAAAGAAAGAAAGAAGGAAAGAAAAAACGTTTAGGCTAATAAACATTCCAAAATAATAATAATAATAATAATACTAATAATAATAATAATAATAATAATAATAATGTTGTATTTATTCTGGCAGAGTTAAGGCCATAAGGCCTTCTCTTCCACTCAACCAGCACAAATACAAATATATATTTGACAAATATAGTAGTAGTAGTAGTAGTAGGACTTTATTAGACAAAAAGTAAGATATTTACAATATTATTTACAAATATGGGTCGCACGGGCAGTAAGCCGTACGTGCTGTTGACAGTCCGTTACAATAAAGTAATAATTGGTACTAGTGTAAAGAAAAAATAAACAAAAACAGCAATAACATTACAATTACATAAAGAAATATAGATATACACTATACTAATTATAAACAGTTAAAGATACATTAAATGTAGCAATGTAAATTTCATGTACAAACATTTTATACGATAATAACAATAATAATACGGTAATAATAATATAATAGTGATAATAATATAATAATGGTAAGATGAACCAGAATAAGAGTTTATCATACAATCAAATATAATAAAAAGGGAAATATTTTATTCATTTCGTCGTATTTCATATATAATTTTTCGTCACTTGAGAACAATTACGTTCTGAGATATAGTCGCACGTATAGAAAGATTAATTTTTGCTACGTTAAAATAAAAGTCTTGCTTCAATGTAAGTTTCATTTTGACTACAACAAAGTTCTAATTATACACAGACATACAGAATACAAGAACGGTAGTATAAAAAAAAGTGCACAGTGCGTAGAAAATGTAACTTCACTGTACATCTTTAACATTTAATATTTATTTTTATTAATTCATAGAATAGTTCATTTTCCGATTATATTAGTAGAGATAGGTTTGGGTTTTAAGAACCTAACACGACAAACTTATTTTAGATGCGTTGTATTTACTTATCTTTATGAAATGAATGAGGTGAAATCTACTCTGCGATGATATGTTATGATGCTCCTCGTTCGATACACATCAAGCATTCACACAATGACTCGTATCGACTATTTGGATTGAGCCCAAGGCCTGGAGGAGGGACTACAATTATCCTTTTGGCCCTCTTCTGCCCATAGACTTGGAATTATAAGGGAGTACATGAGTGTGTCCAATTAGATCATCACAAACCTGTGGTTTGTTAAACCAGACTATTTAACTCATGCCCCAAATGGGACTCAATGGCCAATCACGTTTCAATGATTTCTGTTTTACAACCAATCAGAGTCGTGTTTCACGAAATATTTATCAGTGTTATAATTGCCATATTAAAGAAAGCTCTTCCTTTTTAATATTCTGAACAGGTCTGACCATTATTTTGCAGTGACTGAGCCCGTTAGAAATACGGCTACGAGATTGTATATATAGTGCATGAATGTCAACACATGCCGGATGAGTTATTATAAAAACATTTGTAGCAATTGATTTATTACCACCAAAAAAAGAAACCACTGTTTGCACTTTCTTAAATGTATTTTTTCCCAGGTAACAATCCAGAAAAATATAATTGTCATATTTACATCATACGACATCAGAAATGAATTAATATACTGTTTGATGTTTCATTTTTTCTCCACTAGAGAGCATTCTTACAATATTGCGTTCCTTTGTCAATAAATAGTATGATCTGGTTGCAGTGATAAACAAAAGAAGCAGATGAAGCGTACCTATCGTTTCTCATTTGTTTTCAAACATCGCCGTTTACATTAAATATATAAATATTTTAAAATAACTATAGTTTAAATAATGATTTGTGAGTAAACAGCTTAATTTTATTCGTTAAATAGTCCTAACAAATGCCACTCTTGATTTCAAAATTCTCTAGATAAATTGGAAATCACTCGTGACATTACTTATGACTAATTTTTACATAATATGAGATCGCGGTAAAGGTGATATGAAATAAATTGATTATTGCAAATTAAATGACATGAGAATTGTAAGTGGTTTGGAAAGTGAGATAAAATTCTGTAAACTGAACCACAAAAAATCCCGGCGTGACCATCACCAATATCCTTCTGGAACCGCTTTCTGAATAATAACAGAAACTAGAACATTCTTCTCTCACTTATTAAAAAACAAGAAGAAGAATTCTTGTAAATTCATATTTAATTCTTGCAACACGCACACGCAGTATATTTTCCGAACAGCCTGTATATTACTGAGGGAAATGGGAAATGAAGTTCTGTGAAGGAGCTCAAGTTTTGTTACTCATTTGAATGAGGTTTTATAGTGTTATTTCTCAAGGCATTATATTATGTATTATCAAACATGCTACAAATAAAATAATCATCACCACCATCATCATCTTCATTTCAAGTTTAGGCGATTCGCCTGTTCCGAATTTACAATATTCCTTCCATCTCTTCCTAGGTCTTCCTAGATCCCTTAATCTTTTTGGTTTTCTTTCTTTACATTTTCTCTCTAACTCTGTTTCTTTCATACACAATCCTCTTACATTTCATGTTGCTACATTTAATGTATCTGCTATTCCTAATTGTTTATTCTTTTCGCGCTTTGGTCGTTGTTCATTAGATCTGTCCTGCTGTTCGTTGCGAATACTTTGAGTAATTATTACACTAAAGAGGTTACCATCCTCTTGTGGAGTTAATGGTGACAGGGATGCTGTCTTATGGCTTAAACCATTTAGCCATCATGTTTATTAGCCCTACATGAAGGGATGCTCCTTCCGCTCTGTCTTGGCCGTTGGAGTCTTCACCCTTGTTACCCCGGGCATGGGCACTCCTTATTTATGACCCTTGGAGAGAGGGTGACCCAGCATTTTAATTCCACTAGAACTGTGCTCCTTGTTGGTTCACGGGTCCTTATTACCGTAGCTATTCGGACCACCTCGCCATAACTGGTGGGAATCCCCATCCGCCACTGGGGGTCGCGCCCGATAGGGGTTACAAGGTCCCCCACGGGCACAAATAAAATGTGCATATGAATTACGAGAATGTTGCAGTTTTAGTTAAGAATGTATTCATGCCTGTAAAACGAGCATCCTGATAATCAGTATGAGGAATTTTATCTTTTTCTTCATTTTTTTAGCGAATTCCGAACGAATGTAGCTATTTATTTTTATTTTATTTATTTAGCCTGGTGGAGTTGAGGTTATCATGAAATTAGCTTTTTATTTTATTTTTCAAATCTTCATCGTTGGTATTTAGTAGATGCAGAAATTGATCATAACTAATATATATATATATATATATATATATATATATATATATATATATATACACAAGAAATTATTAAAACTCAGCAGTTAGATGGTATGGACATGTCCAGCGAATGGAAGAGGATCGACTACCAAAATCTGTTTTGGAATGGACACCTGAGGAAAGACGAGGCAGAGGAAGACCTAAAACCTCCTGGAGTCGGGGAATATATTTATACATGAAGGAGAAACATCTACAACCAGGAGATTGGGTGGACCGACAAAATTGGCTATTGGGAATCGGACGATGTCCAAGACATTAATCAACCGATGATCTATGTATATATATATACATGTGTGTGTGTGTGTGTTTGTTCTGTTTTAACAAAACTCGACATACAGCAATCAATTAACAAACATTCTAGTTCAGGCCTGTTCACTAGGTGTGAAAAGACACGCCCATCTTATTCAACCCTATGTCGGATCGGCTGACAAGGTGAAACACTGGTATTCATTGAGAGTGCATATTCATGCAGATAAGAGCAGGGACCGCCTTTTCACACCTAGTGTGTACTTATTAACAGCCCTGATATATTTCATTAACCAGCAAAATCAGACCATAATGATCTCGGTTTAACCTAAAACGAAAACGCAAAAATCGTTCTAGTTGCAGCAATTTTTTATTTTTTACAACGAAATTCGTTGTATGCCGTTGTAATAAAACGAGATAGATATTCCACATAAATCAGCGAAATCTGATCAATTAGAGAGATGATTTATCTGAAAGCTCAAAATTAAAAATAGCTCTTCTGACCGCTATTTTGTTTTTCACAATTAAACTGTATACATACGATTTAATTAACAAAATAAGTATATTCAGTAGACAGTAAAATTGAACATTATATTCGACTTATTGATCAATTTGCTTAGTTTCCGCAGTTCCTGTGTTTGCTTAGACATTGGTATACAATTCTTCTTCTTCTTCCAATAGTGCCATGGCCCATAGCGAACACATGGTCTTCTTGATACGAGACATACAAACCTCTCTATCCAGTGCTCTTCGTTGCCAGTTCCTACAGTTTAGGATTTGATGACAATCTTCCTTCACTGAGTCCACCCATCTTTTCTTAGGTTTTCATACTGGCCGCTTCTCAAACATCCGTCATCACTTTCTTAGGTATTGTATTCTTTGTCTACTCTTTGAACGTGTCCGGTTCTTTGCAGTTTTTTAAATTTCACATGAGTTGATATATCAGGTTTCTTAAAAGGTAATAGATTCCCTCATTTTACATCTTGCATTCTCTTTTACCGGTCAATATACCCTTCTCAGTTATCTTTCTTTCAAAAGTGCTAATTACATTCTCAGAGCTCTTTGTCATAGTCCAGGTTTCACTTCCATATATCAGTATTGAACATATGCAGGTTTTATGTAGTCCAATTTTAACTTTCCCAAATATAATTATGGATTTTAGGATTGGAAGTAGTCCATAATATGCCTTATGTGCTCTATACAGTATATTCTATTTAGTATTTCTTCTAATTCATGATTGTTATTAGTAATTATTTTGCCTAAATATGAAAAACATTTTACTACTTCAAAAGTGCTTGTGCCTATTATCAGTTGTTGAAATTCGTCCGTGATTGTGTCTAAAGTTTTGTTTCTGACTCATTAACCTCGAGACTAACTTATCTTGCTGCTTGTTCTAATTGACTAAATGTCTGCTTTAGATCTTGTGTGTTTGTAGCCATAATATTAACATCATCCGCATTTGCTACTATCTGATTAGATTTATATTTTCAGTGTGTATGTTTAATTTCCAGATTACATGTTCTAGAACTGTGTTAAATAGTAGTGGAGCCAGCCCATCTCCTTGTTTCAGCCCCTTGTTGACTATAAAATTGTTTGTAATCTCTGTATTTATTTTATCTGAGTGACTAAATCTTCCATTGCTAAACTTCGTTAATCTTACCAACTTTTTAGGAATTCTGAAGGAGATCACGATTTCAAAAAGGTTTCCCTATTAACATTATCATATGCAATATAATTTATTGCTTATGCGATTTGTTGTATTGATCTAGATTTTCCGCGATTTGGATTCATTACTCAATATCTTGTTTCAAACAGATGTTAATATTCCACGTTCAGTAATTATGTCACGTTACGACAATACACTGTATTAAATTCCTATCACGTCATTTTCGTGTTGCATAACATTCATTATGCATCTTGTCTGTTCCACACAAGATCACGTCAGTGTTAAGATTACTATCACATGTTCTAACTACATTTCGTTACTAGATTAACAGAGAGACCTTAAAATTCGATCTAATTTCTAAACATTTTTATTACTTTTAATTTGTTTACTTAGAACCGCTCTAACTACAACGCCTTCATCTTGACATGTCAGTAGTCTTTCTTTGTGTCTGGTCTGTAAGTTCAATGTTACGTTTAAACCAAAAAGCATTGGTATCACTGGATGGATAATTCATTTCTCGCTGTTTTATTTAAAATATCAAAAATTGTTTTAAATTACTACCTATATAAATATATATGTAATATAATTTTGTTATTCTATTCCACTCATTCATGCAGTTTCATCACTCGAATTGTAGGTACTTTTACGTGCCACCCGGACCTAAGATGGCCCGACTTATCGGAGGAGAGATTTAATCGAGACCCTTAGAAGCCAAGGTGTACAAGTGACAAATAGCTAACTTTGGAGTTAAATGTAGATTTTAATTGTTAAAGCAGACTGCAATTCGGATCATCATCTGGTCAGAGTGAAAATCAGACAACGGTTATCGCTTATGAGAGGAACAAACGCTAAAGATGATTCTGTAAAATATGAATTAAAAAACTTGAAAAAATGATGAAATGCGGCAAGAATACCAAATCAAAATTGCTAATAGATTTGAAGTACTGGAATCTTAAGATGACAATGTGGCAAACGAAGAAGAAACTGATATAAATAAAGAATGGGAGGCTATAAGAGATACTATTAAATTGTCAGCATCAGAAAGCATTGGTTGTTTAAAAAAGAGGCAAAAGAAGAAATGGTTTGAAGAGGAATGTGCCGACATTGTAAAGAAAAGAAAGCTAGCAAAAATGAAATGGTTACAACAGCCAAATGAGGTAAATTTAGAGCAATTGGGTAGTGTTAGACGGGAAACCACCAAGTTACTAAAGAGTAAAAAGAGGGAATATTTTTGAGAGAGAAGATTAATGATCTTGAAATGAATGCAAAAAATAGAAACATTAGATAATTATATCAGGGAATTAGTATAGAGAAGAAAGGGTTTCAGGCTAGAACAAACATAATTCGGAATGAAAATGGGGATATGATTGCAGATTCTAGGAGTATATTAAATAGATGGAAAAGTTACTTTAATCAGCTATTAAATGTACATACCGAACAGGACATCGAGGAGGATAAATTACAGACAGCATAAATGCTAGTCGCAGAGCCAAGTGCATTAGAGGTTGAAATGGCAATTGAAAAATTGAAGATGTATAAAGCATCATGTTCAGATGAGATCCCAGCAGAACTGATAAAAATAGGGGGAGAAAATTGATGAACAAGATACGCTGGTTGCTTAGTATGATTTGGGAAAAAGAAGCTCTTCCAGACGAAGGAAGGAATCAACTATCGTACCAATTTATAAGAAAGGAGATAAAACTGATTGCAACAACTACAGGGGCATCTCATTACTTTCAACTTCGTACAAAATTCTAACAAATATATTAGTAAGCAGACTTAGTCCCTATATTGATGACATTCTAGGAGATCATCAATGTGCATTTAGAAGAAACAGGTCTACAACAGATCAGATTTTTAGTATAAGACAGATTTTAGAAAAGAAATGGGAATATAATGGTACTGTACATCAACTATATGTAGACTTCAAAAAAGCATATGATTCAATTAAGAGGGAGAAGTTATATAGTATCCTGCTGGAGTTCGGAATTCCTAAAAAGTTAGTTAGACTTATACGAATGTGTCTAAATGGCTAAAAGTGTAGGGTGCGTGTAGGCAAACAGTTTTCGGACACTTTTGAAATCCAGAATGGGTTGAAGCAAGGAGATGCACTATCTCCTCTACTATTTAATTTTATACTAGAGCATGCCATTAAATCTTTAGAGAATGAGGAAGGCATACAACTGAATGGTATTAATAAGTTGTTAGTTTATGCTGATGATGTAGTACTACTGGCCGATAGCGAGGAAATGCTAAAGGCCAACACGCACACACTATTGAGTAACACTAAGAAATTAGGACTGGAAGTAAATATCAGTAAAACTAAATATATAGTCACACGTAGAAATTCAGTATATAATGGAAATGGACAGCTAATGGCAAATGAGGGAAATTTTGAGGAAGTGGCTGAATTCAAATACCTAGGAACAATAACCACAAATAGGAATGAGATGCACAAAGAAATTAAACATAGGCTCAATTCTGGAAATGCATGCTATTATGCATTGCAGAGACTTTTGATGTCCCAACTCCTTTCAAAAACGTTAAGCTGAAAATATATAGAACTATTATTCTACCTTGTTATGTTATATGGGTGCGAAACATGGACTCTTACTTTAAGGGAGGAAAGGAGATTACGAGTATTTGAGAATAAAGTTCTTAGGAAAATTTTTGGACCAAAGAGAGATGAACAGACAGGTGAATGGAGAAGACTACATAACAATGAACTACATGATATTTATAGGAGCCAGATATAAAAAGAACAGTTAAGTCTCGTAGACTGCGATGGGCAGGACATGTTGCGCGTATGGGGAATGAAAGACGTGCATTGAAACTTCTTGTAGGAAAGCCAGAAGGAAAACGCCCAGTTGGTAGACCAAGAATGAGGTGGGAGAACAACATTAACTATGATTTGAGGGAAGTAGATTATACAGAGAATGATTGGAAAGCATTAGCTCAGGATAGGGATGTATGGAGAGCTTACGTCTGTGCGGCCATGAACCTACGTGTTCGATAGTGCCAATGAGTAAGTAAGTAAGTAAGTAAAGCTGATACTAATCTGCGTGGCCAATGGATACAAGTGAAATTCTGTATCGTGCTGAAATCTAGTGGTTGAAAAGAAAATTACTAAGACAATCAGATATGGAGTGTTTCATCTTTGAACATCATTTACTCAAAACTGACCTTTTGTTATTTATACCACTTGACTTCTAAGGGTCTCAATTATGGATCACATACATACTTTTTTGACCACATAGTACATGGAGGGCCTATCGAATGAGGATAAGCTTAATGTCTATAAAAATGTATTACATACTTTTTTAATAGTCTAATATATCATTTTTATGTATTTTATTATTAGGCCTATGATTTATTTAATATTTTCTATGCAAATAGATGAAGGTAAAAATTCAATATGTGCATACGTTATTCCATTTTTATCCGTACGGTGTATTATGAGATTCCACTTATACATGCCCGTCTTTGAATGTTTGGTGCTACATGTTTTATATATCCGCTATGGTCTCGAGGTAGCGTGCTGCCTTATCACGCAACGGGCCCGAGTTCGATTTCCCGGTCGGGACAGGCTCCTGGGTGAGGTTTTTTCGGGGTTTTTCGTCATCTGTAAGACAAATGTCAGGAAGTTTAGGGCCCAATGGTCCGGCCATCATCATCATCATCCTTATCATTATCATCATCATCACCCTTCACCGGTGTGGAAGCAACGGGAAGCTACCACACCTATAATTCCCTAGTAAACCTGCAAAGCGTAGCATGAAAATGCTATGATTGCAGTGAAAGAACTGCCCTCGGGCAGAATTATTATGGATGGATATATAGATGGATGGATGGATGTTTTGTTTTTAAAATTTATATCGAAGTACTTAACTTATTATAACCAATTCTTATGTATTAGATTACATTATTTCAAACTTAAATATATATATTTTTTCAAATAATTATGTATCACTTGTGTTGGCAATTAACACATATAACTTTATATTAATATTCTATTGTCAAATTTAACATCAAAGTACAATACAACTTAGAAGACAAAGGCGACAACGTGGAAAAGTAATGGATGGATAATGAGACCGGAACATGTCGCTAGATCTTTATTTTTGACTACTTTACGATTATGAAAATTCTATACTATTAGTTTAAGACATGTTTAGTTTTCTTTACAACTCGTTTTCATTTATGGATTTCTAGCCACAATTGAAATCAAATGATTTGATATAAATAGAACATACTACTAAAGTAGGCCTACATATAAATATTTTCGTTGATTTTTTAGATTGTCCCATAATCAAGAATTTATTCTGGTACAGAGGAAAGGGTATAAATAAACTCACTAACAAACTCAGTGCCACTATCGAACCCGTAGGTTCATGGCCGCCCGGACATAAGTTCTTCATACATCCCTATCTTGAGCTAATGTTTTCCAATCATTTTCTGTATAATCTACTTCCCTGAACTCATAGTTAATGTTATTCTCCCACCTCATTCTTGGTCTAGCAACTGGGCGTTTTCCCTCTGGTTTTCCTACAAGAAGCTTCCATACATGTCATTCATTCCCCATTCGTGCCACATCTCCTGACCATAATAGTCTACCTGACTTAACTGTTCTTATTATACCTGGCTTCCTATAAAGACCATGTAATTTACTGTTATGTAGTCTTCTCCGTTCTCCTATCTGTTCCTCACCCTTTAGTCCAAAATATTCCTAAGAATTTTATTCTCAAATACTCGTAATATCCTTTCCTCCCTTAAAGTAAAAGTCCATGTTTCCCATCCATATAATATAACTTTTAGAATAACAGTTTTATATAGGTCTATTTTTAATTTAACGTTTTATTTTAAAGGAGTTAAGACATCAAGAGTCTCGGTAATGCATAATATGACGCATTTCCAGAATTGAGCCTATGTTAATTTCTTTGTGCATCTCATTCCAATTGTGATTATGTTCCTAGGTATTTGAATTCAGCCACCTCCTCAAAACTTCCTTCATTTGTCATTAGCCGTCCATTTCCATAATATAATGCATTACTGTGTGTGACCATATATTTAGTTTTATTGATATTTACAAATGATATATATATAATTCATTTAGAACATAAAATTATGAAAATAAAAATTAATACTTATTCTCTCGTGTTTATCAACTTCAAGTATTAATATCTAGAACGATTTCCGATCTTATTCCATCATCAGCCGCAGAGCTACTAATGCAAGTTGTTGATAATGCACTTGTACAGGATGTTATTCATTTTAAGCGCGTTCTTGTACAAAGTCATAACTGTGGTTGTTTTATTAAAAAAGCAATATATCGCCTAGATTATTTTTATCTTTTCTATGTTTCTTTCTGTGTGTAACTACGATAGCTCAATTTTATATTTGTGCATTTATGCTAAGAAATTAATTTAATTCAAACGAAAATGAGATTCATCGTTGATCGGGACACATTTCTGACTGAATTTTACTGTTTTCTTTTTCCTTATCTTTAAGACAAATGTCAGGAAATATAAAAGCCAGTAGTCCGCATACTCATTGTGTCATGACGATCATCCATATCAGTATTCTCCTTGTTTAGTATGAATGTATGGTGAATGATGTGTCTTAAATTCGTGTTATCTCCGAGGTGGCCGTAAATTTGAACTGATCCCTCATCCAATGAGGACTTCATGTATTTGTGAGGTCAAAAATGTATTGTGAGATTTAGTTTACAATCGATTCTTTGTAGATTATGTCCCTGTAAAGCATTGCTGACATGGGGCATAGAAAAATACCTCCAAGCATGGGGAGAACATTCATTTATCGTAATTAATTTTAGAATCGTGCAATCATAACATCGTATATGTTAGTTATTTCAACAACTAGATATGATGTGATCAATATATCCCATATTTCAAATAATATGCAAACACCAGCAAGTCCAAGTAACTCCGATAAATACTCGAATGTACGTATTTCTATAGATTTAATCACAAATATATTAAAATCATTGAATATTTTGTTACGCTTACTGGCAACCTGTTCGTGTATGTGTTGAAATGGTATTTGTTGAAATATTTTAATACCGTATATATACAACTTTAAAGCTTATGTATATAAAATATTTCAATCATATTGGGATAGGTTTTACTACGCGAACCATATGTGTATTTTATAAATGGGAAATGTTATATTTGAAAGGTAATTCTAGAAAATTTAATATTATTTGTTTACGTGTCTGATTTGTGCAGACTCTCATCTAATCCCCACAAATTAAATTAGCATTACATTACAAATTTCAATTATTTTAGCTAATGAAGAATAACATAGAGTGAACATGCATTTAAGTCATACTATAATATTAGTAAGAGATTTGATTACTGAAATTATTAAATTATGAATACAAAATGGAAAGGAATATTATTAGGAGAATATTTGGCCAATTAATTAAATAATTATTGGATAATAATTAAGATATTTGAATTCCTTCTGGATTTCTTCATGTTGACATACCCAAACAAATATTAAGATATCAACCTGCAGGAAAAAGAAGACTAGGACGTCCACTCAAAAGGCTTCTGGATGGTGTTTCTTTTGAGGCCGAAACAGGTCAATAAATGACCTAAATTAATGAATGTACTATGTTGATGATGGTGATAATTAAGATCAAATAAGTTCAAGAAATGCACAGTAAACAAAATAATATTATAACAGGAACGAAAAGCACGCAAATTTTCTTGTTACGCTACACAGTCAGAATGACAGATAAGAAAATTGCCAAAAATGTTTGTGGCAAACGAAATTATTAAGATCAAATAAAGAAGTTCAAGAAATGCACAGGAAACAAAATATTATTATAACAGAAATTAAAAACACAAGAATGTTCTTGTTAGGTCACTTAGTCAGAATAGTAGATAACATAATAGTCAAAACTTATTTAATGGTAAACCAGACAATAAAAAGGAGAAGGAAGACCAACACATTGATGGTTAGATTAAGGATAACTTTAAAAATAATGAATATTAGGAGTGGAGATTTAAGGTATTGAAAAGGGAGGATTGGAATGTCAGGATGAGAGATGCCACGACCCTTCATTGACTGTAACATTATTTAATAGTAGCAGAATGGTGAAATGTTGCCACTCTACTTAAAGTTTCTATTCGATACAATAATATTTCAATTTTATTTGCTCATAAAATGCTATGATTGCAGTAAAGGACCTGCACTAGGCAGAACAATATAAAAATTACTCATATTGTTAAGTGCATACGTACATTTTGAATGTCCGAACCTCACGAACGAGCACATTGACCATTGCGCAGAACTCTTAAACGACGTGTTTTGAAATATGATTCTTAACTTAAAATGACCCAGATATTGTTGTACAAGTGATCCACATTACTTATTAGGACAGTTACAATTTTTATGACTGGAGGTTGCAAATTATAATTATCAATACCTTCGATTTATCTTCCATCACATATCTGAGTCCTCTCATGTTACTAATATTTTTTTCTTCTATTACGACATCTACTGACATCGTTCCCTATTACGTCGTATACCGCATATTTAAAAAAAAATATATATACCTTAAGTTACATCAAATTACGTTTGTTAGATTTTATTAGATTCCACTGAACCATTAAGTTAGTTTACATTACATATGTTATCTTAAGTTAGGTTTTATTTGCTTTAATGGTGGTGGAAATGGAGACAGGATATCGAACGAGGCAAAGTGACCAGGTAGTAACATGAAAATAGCAAACTTTTTTCACTATTTTCGTACTTATCATATATAGAAAAATATAAAGACGTTTATGCAATATTTGTTGACCTGGAAAAGGCCTTTGACAGAGTAAATTGGAATAAACTCCTGAAGATATTGAAGAAAATTGGCGTGAACTGGAAGGAGAGGAGGCTCATAAGCAGTCTTTATAATATGAAACAGCGAATAAAAGTGAAGATCGAGAGTCAGAGGGAAGAGAAATTGGAAGGGGGGTAAAGCAAGGATGTCCTCTATCACCTACCCTTTTCAACATACCTGGAAGACCTAATGAAGATCTGCTTCAGCAATATGGGAGGTGTAAACATGGGAGGAAGAAGAATAAAGTGCATACGATTTCCTGATGATATGGCTTTGCCAGCAGAAGATGCAATGGCACTGAGGAATATACTGGTGGAGCTAAATGATCAGTGCGAGGATTATGGGATGAAGATAAATATAAATAAGACGAAGGCCATGATTATAGGAACGAAACCAAGGAGGATAAACATGAGGATTAAAGATGAGACCATTGAGCAAGTGGAGTGCTTCAAATAATTGGGTTGTACTATCAGTAGTAACATGAACTGCGGTCAAGAAGTAAATCAGAGATTAGCAGTGGCAAAATAAGTTTTTAACAAGAAGAGAATCATTTTATGCGGACCTTTGGCAAAAGAATTAAGGAAGAGACTCGTGAAGTGCTTTGTGTGGAGTGTTGCATTGTATGGTACAGAGATTTGGACATTACGACGGAATGAGGAACAGCGACTGGAAGCTTTTGAGATGTGGATATGGAGAAGAATGGAACGTATAAAATGGACAGACAATGTAAGAAATAAAGATGTGCTAGACAGAGTGGACGAAAGAAGAACAATGCTGGAACTCATAAAGAAGAGGAAAAGAAATTGGATTGACCACTGGCTAAGAAGAAATTGCCTGCTGAAGGATGCCCTAGAAGGAATGGTCAACGGAAAGAAAGTTAAAGGCAGAAAAAGACATCAGATGATGACAATATTAAAATAAATGGTTTGTATGCTGATAAAAAAAGGAAAGATGAGTTAAGGAAAGAGTGGAGAATGCTGAGTTTGCAGTGAAAGACCTGCTCTTGAGCAGAACACTATGAATGAATGAACGTACTTATCTGAACAAGAATGTGTGTGTGTGTGTATATATATATATATATATATATATATATATACATACAAACATGCACACACACACACACACGCGCGCACGCACACATACACATTCGCGCGCCCACACACACACACACACACACAAACACACACAAGCACACACTCACACACACTCAACACACACAAATACACACACAAACACCACACACACACTTCATGGCACCATTTACAGAGGTGAGCGATCATCCAACCAGGGTAGGGGGTGACACATGGGTCAACATGTCGGATCTCCTAACTGTTGTAACTGATTTTCTCAACCTGAAGCCGCTACTTATCTAATTATCCTGTTTCTCACGGTTCTCTGTAAGCACTGATCTGTACTTGCCAAAATTTCGTGAGAAACATTCTTATCCCATGTGGATTTCCCGTAGCTCTGTGCAAATAGTATGTCATAGACTATCCTGTTACGCTTTTATTGTGATTCTTTAATTACGGCAATGCATCACAATTTGCTCTAAAATCCACGTGATCTGAACTAGTGAATATCATAGTTATCTAAACCATTTTTCGCGATAAAACTGTCAAAAATATGTTCTAACTATAATTACATAAACATTAATATTGTGGACTTTGTAATTCTGAAACGCTCTCCATAAGCGTCATCCATCCTATAAGTTTGTCCTTCAATCCTATTATACCCTCCATAGGATCTGGCGTGAAGTGTCCATTTTCCCAAGACAATTATAGGCTGTACATGCTCCACTGGCTTTAAATCATGTGAACGAGCAGGTATATCCGTATTACAAATAGCCTATTTTCATTTATCAGTTATCCGACCATCTGCGAGTCTGTGTGCTGCCTTTCAGTATGATTCTATTTCAGTTCAATGGTCTTTATAGGAGTTCAACAGATAATACCAAGATCATTTCTGTATTTTCTACTATATTGATCTGCCTCATGTCCTTATCATCAGAGTTTCTTACTACATTTTATAAAGTCTAGCTTTGGATTCTCGATTTTACCACATAAATGTTTCCTTAACCCTTATATTAGAAGAGTATCCAATAACATATAAAGTCAATATTAATAAAAATCATAACAACATACAATGGTTTAATATTTTTGATAAGCAATATCAAATCAAACTTGTAGTAACTAATTACATTTGTTGTTGAATTACACAATATACATAAGTATCTTGGCCTTTAAATCGTCCAACTTCACATGTGCATTACAATTCCCCAAATGTCAAATATTATGTATTCAATCTGGTGGCATTGGATATAAAAATCGGAAGATCCCAATTGCGCTGAAGATAAATATTTACTATTTTAAGCGTCCAACTTCGTACATCAGTTAATACTGCATTTTCCTTCCTAACGGTATGGTCTTGGAGACTTGGGACTCTTTGTGGTATGATTAAAATGCATTCCCAAACTAGTATAGGCATTTTAAAGAATATAGCTAAAAAGGTAGATTAATGGGCTTGATATAGGTTTTAAAAACTGTAAAGTAGATTCCGAAATACTATTTTAGGCATTTAAAATGTATTATATCGTATAATGTCACTATCGTTAGCATCAAAATGACTGTAATATTTAAGAAATATTTCCACTTTTGTGATTTAGATGTAGTTTTGTTTCTTCGGATGCAGCGGGCTCATTAGTTGAGGTTTCTTCGGGGTTTTCCACACCTGTAAAGAAATGCCGGGAAATATTAAAGCCCAAATAATTCTTGAAATCGATCTGGTCTTTATAATAATCCATAACATATTCGCCTTATTTAAGTGAATTGTGCATCTTCTTTTAAATGTTTCTGTTTTCTGAGATTTGGGCCTGATATTAAAGTAGTCACTTGTCCAGTGAAACCCTCCAATTCCTTTATGTACTCAAATTACTGCACAGATCGGAGGGGTGTAGAAGTACCTACAAAGGAAGAGGTTAAACTGAAAAA
The DNA here is from genome assembly GCA_030220185.1 of Diploptera punctata. Classification (NCBI taxonomy): domain Eukaryota; kingdom Metazoa; phylum Arthropoda; class Insecta; order Blattodea; family Blaberidae; genus Diploptera; species Diploptera punctata. The sequence goes on along the minus strand of JASPKZ010007885.1, from coordinate 155,230 downwards.
AATAGGCCTAATAAATAAATCGATGAAGTAAAGTTTATTATATTAGTTACCAATAGAAGATTTGGAGGTTTGGCACGGGAAGACGGCAGCCGATGTTAAAACCCGAAAATAGATAGATAGACCAATAGAAGTCGGTGAATATTTCAAGGTTAAGTTCAGTTATTGCTGTAAGCTTTTAAGGACCGTAACGTAGCCTAACAATATACTGAAAACAATTAACTAAATAAGTGATAATATATAATATACTTCTTCATAAGAACAATTATTAGAGAAACTCTTGCAAAGCATTTAATGTAATTGTGATATTCCCACTTGCTCGTACTTTGACCTCTTTAATATTTAATATCTCGCACGCACTTGGGCAACATTTGGGCCTTTCGTGGGCAGTCGGAAATCGCCACGTTTTAAAGTTTTATGGATAACTGTAATGATCGCTAATGAATTGTTTTACACATTACGAGTGGAAGTTCATCTATACCGAAAATTGAAAAATTGCTCTAGGGACCACAGTTTTCTGGTTTTCGCAATGAAACTAGTTATTCGTTATTAAAATAAAACTGGAAAGATATTCTCCGAAAATCTGCGAAATCCGACCATTAGGAGTGAGGGTTTACATAAAAGCCATAATTCAAAAGTCATTCTGGAGACAGCCATGTGCGTGTTCTCGCAATATAACTGGATAATACGATTTAAGTAATTAATTAAACAAATATATATTCCATAAACCAGAAAAATTGGACTAACGTGCTGAGAAATTCCTAAAATTTTGACAATAATTATTAGGGCATGATCGAAAATAAATTAATTGTTCTATAATAGGGCTTAGTTCTTGCAATTTCTGAGTAACGGGCCTGTTTGGAGATGACATTAAACTATGGATCACATCTTACTTCTTTGTCCCAGGAGTAGCCTACAAAGATGACTTCGGCGGATGAATAAGTACCTCAATTCAAGACACAAGTTCGAAGATATGGAAAAATTAAGACACGCCTTCTCTGATACATTCATATTAAACAAGACGAATATGATATTGTTATTTCGTTAGTCAAATTATGTTCGGAGATCATTTTGAAGACCTTAATTATATCAGGCGTATTAAGATGTTAATATTAGCCTAAATACTCTCATGTGATGAAATTAGTTCCGAAACACCTATAGTTAAAAAATAAATAATTTGATTAAGATTTCACCTTACTATACTATTAATTACCACACCTCGGAATTTAGGTACCGCTGACACTAGATTTTGTGTCACAGAGTTTAGATTGTAAACGGCTGGAAAGACAATGTACCACGTCAGATGTGATATTGAAGGCCACTCAGTGGAAGGATGTACAGAGTGTAGTTATGCATGAATGGCGATATTTACTGTTTTATAAATAAAGAAGCCTACCTTTTATTTTTGTTATAAACAGAATATACTGTTTTTACAAAACAAAAATCGATTTTAAGTAGAAATTAAATATACTGTGTTTATAAAACAAAAAGTCTAGCCTCATAGGCTGGTGGTCAGAGGTTCTGATTACAGTTCATAAGGTCTCGGGTTCGATTCCCAGTCAGACCACAGGATTGTCTTCTTAATGAAATTGTTCCTGTGGTCTCCGATGGTTTAGATTTAGGTTAAATTTAGGTTTAAGAATTCTCTTGGTACTTCATTATTATTCATCACCTACCATGTCATCGTGGTAACGTACTTCCGCTTTCCAGGTTATCAAAATTAAGAAGTGGGTTAGAATTCCCCCAATTCCAGGAGAAAATACCATAAATGTCATAAATATTTTTGGTGCCGTTGGTAAAATAAAATATATAAAACAAAAACAAGTCTGGTCATTCATGCATAACAATATTCTGTGCTTCCAACGAGTGGCCATCAAAAGCAACATTGGAAGCGGTACTTGTGCAATACTTTTACTCCCATTTACAACGTACCTTCTGTGTTGACAAAAACTAGCGTTGAGTAGTGCCTCAATTCAATTCCGAAGTATACTAATTAATATACTGTATACTAGGGTATATACAGGGTGTTTCTAAATTAGACCGACAAACTTTGGGAGCAGATAGTTAACCTTCATTGAAGCATATTTTGTTAAGGAACCTATAGTCTGTGATGCTTCGTTTCAGTGGAAGAAGGGTCTTAGAGGAAGGGATGGAAGGAAGTAGTTACGTGCAAAGATCAAGTTATTCTGTGTCACGTTAATTTTGTGTGTTAGTCCAAATACTTTACAGACAAGCAGAAACAAAACGTACTTGTTTCTAAAAAAAACTCGCTCCAGTGTTGCATTATCAGGAACGATCCAGTTTATTGTCCCATCACAACAAGTGCTGGAACACATGTTCATTGACATCCATAAACAGTGCAACGAGGTGCCGTACTTTGTCGTACCCTTCTTCCAAATATGCAAGGGCATTTCCTTATTTAAACTACTGCGCTGACAATCGTGCTACAAGATCTTCTTCTGTGTCAATATCGGTTTCATAAACTATTGCCTTCATGTAGCTCCACAAAAAGAAACCTAGGCAGGTCAGGTCAGGCGAGCGTGCAAACTTTACATATCAAATTGATCGTACCAATGCATTGGTACGATCAGTTGGATCGCGTTGGATGGTGTTGCAATGGATGTAAACAAACTTTCTATAATAGGTTCTGAATGCTACTGAGTCGGGCGAGCGTGCCACCCCTACCTATCCAACAGATCGTACTAATGCATTGGGACGATCAGTTGGATCATATTGCATGGTCTTGCAATGGATGTAAACAAACTTGCTGTAATAGGTTCCGAATGCTACTGAGCTCCGAAGTAAACAAACCAAGCAATAGTAGTAATGACAAGCCCCTCTAGGACTGAAAGGAGTGTATATCCGTTTCCTTCAAACCCTTCCTCTAAGATCCCTCTATCACTGAAACGAAGCGTCTCAGCCCATAGGTTCCTTAACAAAACATGCTTCAATGAAGGTTATGTAGCTGGTTTCAAAATTTGTCGGTCTAATTTAGAAACACCCTGTAGTATTCAGAATTCGTTTAATAGAATTGGAATTGTACTATACCCACAAAGGAAGGGTTAAACCAAGGTAGAAATAGAGTGTGAGAGACAGGCAAAGAAAGGGAGATATACATACAGAGACTCAGAGAGTTGTGAGGTGAGAGAGGGCGGGTGGAAAGAGATAAATGTAGATAGGACATGAATTCGAGGTGGAGAGAGAGAGAGAGAGAAGAGAGAGAGAGAGAGAGAGGGAGGGGAGGAGAGAGAGGGAGAGAGAGAGGAGAGAGAGAGGAGAGAGAGAGAGAGGGAGAGAGAGAGGGAGAGAGAGAGAAGAGAGAGAGAGAGAAAGAGAGAGATAAAATAAGGTATTATGAAATTGTTTCATATGAAGATTGAAACTGTCTGAAGCATATTCCCGTGACCAGGCGTTCAAGTGCTGCCTCTCTGCAATAGTTAGTTGTTCCTGAGCGACAGTTTGAAAGAAGCAAGCTTCATGAGTTCCCTGGAAGCGTAACAATATAGCTTAATGCGGTTATGTATTGCATTAATTTGTATTCAGAATACAACAGTACTGTGTTGTTATAGTCGTTACAATGAACTATGAGTAAATTGAATTAACAATGCAGTCGCATCAGAATAGTTTTATTTTCTGTTGATTCTCAAGTGAACTAATTCCCAGACACTCTCTTTCAACAATATTATATTTTTTAATGAATGGTGGTTGATGTAAATGTACAATTTTTTTTAGCATCAACATTTATAATTATCATGAATTATGTAAAGTGGAAATGAAACAAATGAAGTATTCGAAAATGTATTTAGCTTCAAAAAGTTTTGCATTTTTATAACTAAGTAACTAACTAACTAACTCATTGGCACTATCGAAACCGTAGGTTCATGGTCGCGTGGGCATAAGCTCTCCATACATCCCTATCTTGAGCTAATGCTTTCCAATCATTACCTGTATAATCTACTTCCCTTAAATCTTAGTTAATCTCATTCTCCTACCTCATTCTTGGTTTACCAACTGGGCGTTTTCCCTCTGGTTTTCCTACAAGAAGCTTCCATGCACGTATTTTTCATTCCCCATTCGTGCCACATTTCAAAGGTAAAGTCATCCCACTAGAGGCCTTAGGAGGCCCTTGGGGTAGTAGGAGGTTAAGGCTCCCACTTTTCTAGACAATCGGCACTTCATGTCAGCCGGGTTGTCAGTCCTGTGTGACGGCCGCCTTTACCCCAGAACAAGCATCTGGTACTCATTTCCGTTAGAGGCTGAGTCGATCACAGGGACATCGTACCGCCAGAAGGTTTGGGTTAGTTTAAAACTCCTGACCCCACCGGGACTCGGATATTTAAATCAATTATTACTTTTATAGGTTTTTAATTGTTTAACTTTACTAATTTAGTGAATATATTTATGTAGTGTTAAGCAGTTAAGAGAAGAACTTAATATCTGATGTGTTTTTAAAACATTAATTTTCGATCTGTGACCGATATATTTGTTACCTAAAATTATTTAAAGACACTGTCGACATATTTAAAAGGGTTTTCATTTGTAATCTTTATTATCAATTACAGAGACTCTTCTTGTTCCAACTTCTCCCAAAAAAGTTTAGTTTATCTATATATAAAAGGTTATTCTTTCAGTTGTATTATAGACATGCGAAATAATGGTCCTTTACATTAAGGGAGGAGAATATTATGAGTATTTGAGAATAAAGTCCTCGAACATTATTGAATAAGGAGATTCAATTATTAAAAGCTATATATTTTGGAGCCGTCTTGGCAGGTGCGTGGCTAGCGCGCTCGCGGCTGTCCCGACTGGGTTACCGCGTTCGAAAGCTGGCGGTTCCAGAGGGGTAATGGTGGTGATTTTTCGGGGTTTTCCGGAGTTCTTCCGTTTCCCGAATTTCATCCCGTCAACACTCTCCATTCCCTCTTCCCGTCCTTCATGTTATTTTATTCCTCATTCGTGCATTTTATGTCACTCTTCGCCTCATCTCATGTTAGGAAAAAATAGTTTGGTTGGTAATCCATAAGTGTTGAAAATATGTGGTTGCAAGGATCCATTGGGGTGCCCACCACGGTGCTGTATTATGACTCCGTACTGGAGCAATAAAAAAGGGTAGGAAGGGAAAACTCTCCCCATGGTATCTTTACTTTGTCGTGGTGGAATGGCTTGAGTGCTTAAACGATCCCGAAAGCTATTCCGGTATTGCTACCGATAGGGTTAACCACGCCGGACTGGTCGAAGGTGATAAGCCAGAATGAAAAGTACCTTGGTCGAAAGAGTAACTATCTTTCACCATAAAAATACAACCGTTAAGAATCGCGGACATGGTTTCCATTGGAATGAGATTTTCCGGAGGTAAAATAGTTCCCATTCTGTTTTCCGGGCGAGGAGTACTTCAGGGAATCCATGCCAAAGTCTCAAACACAGGGACGTGTTCCTAAGAAAATGGAATATTAGGAATTTGGAAACCTTTAGCTCAGGATAGGGATGTATGGAGAGCTTATGTCCGCGCGGCCATGAATCTACGGGTTCGATAGTGCCAGTGAGTTAGTTAGAAAGGGCAAACTGGCCCCATCGCGGCTACGGTCGCAATCCAAAAATGGCTGGGTCGTGGGTGTAGAAACTGATGTGTCGGATTTGAAAGACGACCTACAAATTACTTAACACCGTATAATAGATTTTCATTTTACTCATCTCCATACTACAGGGACAGGCGCATTAGATATTTCAGGTTGTGGTGCTCAGGGCAGCCTGACCTTCTGTACTGAATAAAATACTAAATAAATTGACACTGCGGAACGATTTGCGATGTTTACAGCAAAATTTTTGCTAAGCCTTAGAAATGTAAATTTGTGAGATGTCATTGTACTTAATTTCTGAACACCCTATGGGGTTGAGTTATACGCCTACTGGGTGAGCGGATTATCAATGTGACGTTAGCACAAGCGTTTCATAGATAATCCGCTTACTCTATATTGATTGATGTTTCCTTGACACAACTCCACACTTCAGAGGGGTGCACATATCCATATAAACTATGTATGTTTAAGATCTAGTTCCTCGGTTCGTATTCACAAGCATTAAACAAGACAATCTGTAATTCATACCTTAGGTTTTCATAGGAGCATTGGTGGTGCCATACTGTAATTTTTGCGGTTTTCTCGAGATTTTCCCGTTTCCCGAATTTCATCCCACCAATACTCTCCACTCTTCTTCCATCCCCCGTCACGCCATTTCCTGTTCATCATTTATTATTTTCATACCACCCTTCATCTCATCTTAATTAGGAAAAAAATCACAGGTGTTTGAAATATGTGGTTGTGCTATTCCAGGGGTGAGATTCGTGTACTTCCTCTCGACTGTGAGCCTGTGTGATAATTTAAGGTTCAATAGGGCTAAATGGAGGTTATGTGTTCTCTCCTTTAATGTTAGGGCACAACCCAGAAAAATTATATGGGTAGTATGTTTTTATGTGAATTATCGGTGAGTCGAAAACATCAGAGACTACATAACATCGTGGAATGGACTTAATTGTTCTTCATTTTAAACAAACAACAAGGGGTCCTGTAATACAAGGAACCTATACAAGATGGCCGTATTACGTCATTGATATCCCGAGCCCCCATCGTTAAACTTATCTGTGATTATCTGCCGGGTAAACCAATTATTTAAAGTGATTAATCAATTTATTTATTACACTAATGGTTGGAAGCAAACAGATCGAGGTATAATATATCATCTATAGTATATACACACACACAAACATATATACGTTATATGTAAGTAAGCTTGTTTCCTATCGTTTTCTTCAAACCATGGAGTTTTTGTAATAAAGAAATTGGTTAATCTATCTTCTTATTCTTCTTCTTCGTCCTTTATTGTGATAGACCTAGTGGTCTGTTACGGTCTCAATCCAACGTTTGAAGGGTCTGCCCAAAGATCTCTTGCAGGTTTTGGTGGATGGTTTAATATTAAGATAGGAAGTGGTATTCTTGTTCTGCTCATCCTTCGTAACGTGTAGATTTTCAGTTGTTTCTGTCTTTGTGTACTTAGTCCTGAGTGATTCGGTGGTGTTTAATTCCTTGAGGATCTCATTCTTACTTTTATGTTCTGTTCTTGAGTTAGCCTGCAGTACGTCTCATAAATTTCCTTTTTTGCCGCAGTTAGTCTTTGTTCATTACACTGCAAAAAATTGTCCAGGCCGCACTGCCGTAACATAATATGGGTCTGGCCAGGTTATATAGAATACACTTCACTATCTTTTGCAACCAAAATTGATTAATCAATTATTTATATATATAACGGGATATTTGAGAATCATTGTGGTCAGTGACTAAATCAAACAAGATTGTTAGGGCTGAAAAAAAGTATTGATATCAGGGTAGTAACTAATTTCTATACACATTGTTTACAAAATGCGTGTCTTTGTCGAGCGTCTCCACTGCCTGCTTGGAGCGGAGAGTGTGTATGTTCGATTCTCCTCAGTAATAGACCTGTTTACGTGACGTGTGATTGTATCAGAATGCCGAAACAAAAATTGTGCAACAATGAGTCCACTATTACACATAGCGCAGTGTATTAGAAGTCTGTCCCGAGTAGCGCGTGTAAACGTTCAGTTTGTGAACATGACAGTCTAAGTATGATACAGCCTAACCTGTAACCCACACTTTTTTCAGCCCTAAAGATTGTATAGAAAATAACTAACTATTAAGAAATTTGGTAAGAGATCACCTCTATCCTAACCTCTTACCTTATAGGTACCGTACATTATCATCAGTGCCACCAGAGTCTTACAGTCGCACTTCTGTAAATGATACAAATGAGTGTGAGGGCGGCATTCGACTGGTAGGTTGTCGTCCCATGGAGTTAGATGTTAGTGTATTTAATCAACCGGCAAGAATGGTGATACGAATAGGCTATGCATTATATGATAGATGGATGAAGAAGTAAGTAGTGTATGTGAAATTACAGATATTAAGAAATGAGTTAAATGAAAGAAAAATCACGCTAATGAAATGGATGAACATAAGCTCAGAAACTAGTATCGAAACTCAAACCAGACACCACAATCAGTGGGAGGCCGTCAATACGACAGAAACTAAATGTATCACCAATAGAAAATGACAATGGAAACATAAAGGTTATTTATTGATCTAAATTAAGAGGACAATGAAGAAGTACAAAAAATTGATGAAGTCGGCGTAAATGATGCAATGTAAAGTTCGCCGTGGAGGCTGCTTTCTGATTAGCGTGCCCCGGTTCGATACTCGACGGGGTTGGAAATTTTAATTGAAAATTTAAATTATTTAATTAAATTGTAAAATTTTGAATTTCAGATCCAGGAGGGATGTTGGTGTAAAATTTAAAATCCTTATATGTGCACCATATTTCTTCATTAAATTGAAAATTAATCCGCAGTACATATGTTGAGAAGGCATGTGTTCTGAACCTGGCGGCCCCTTGGTGCTTTTCGACAGGGGTAGGCTAAGTGTTAGCACCGGATTTTCATCATATCCCGTTTCTTTATCACCATCCCTGGTACAACATATTTTACACTACACAAACACTTACACTCATTTTACATTACACCCTATAAAAATCAGGAATACATAATTTAATTAAAGTGGTCTGTCGAAGTCGTGTGTAAATTGAAAATATACCATATTAACGCCATCTATCCATCCAGCGCAGACCCGAAGCACGGAACTGGAATGGGCTGCAGTATATATATATATATATATATATATATATATATATATATATATATACAGAATTTTAATGTTTACACATCTTTCTGTGCCTAAAGTTGTATTTTTCTTCTCCACTCGTCTCTCCATCCAATGCGTTTCCTCCAGTCCCCTTACTCTCATTCCATTTCTTATTCCCTGCATCCACGAGTTTCGAGGTCTTCCTCTCCTCCTTCTTCCATGTGGACACCATTCCAATGTTTTCCTGGGTAATCTTTCTTCTTGCATTCGTCGTACGTGCCCATACCAATTTAATTGCTTATACTGTATATAATGTACTATTGAATAACCATTATTCAGTTTTTCTCTGATGACATCATTTCTTATTTTTGTCTAATTTTAACATCTTACTGCTCTCCTCAAGAAATCCATTTCCATCGACATAAGTTTTGTTCTAAGTTTTTGTTGAATTTCCAAACTTCAGCTCCGTGTGACGGTACTTCTCACTATTGAATTATATATTTGTAACTTATTTTTCCTGGTTATATGTCTGTTCCACAAGACTCCATTCATCATTGCTGTTATTGCTCTACCTTTATTTATTCTGTTCTTAATATCACTTTCTCGTTTATCCTCTTTATCTAATTTTACTCCCAGATACTCAAATTCTTCACATCCTCTAATATACCCCTTTTCATCTTCTAATATCAAATCTTGGGTTTCGGCTCCACATCCCATGTAAAATGTTTTTTCTAAATTTATTTTCAAACCTCAGTTATCGTATTCGTCCAATAATTTTCTGAACATAAACTCCATGTCTTCATATTCTTGAGCAATTATTATCTGGTCATCCGCAAATAAGAGTGTATATATTGTAACTGTTGATCCATCTCCAATTGGTACTCCCATTTCTGAACATTTTTTGCTCCAGTTTGACAGTGCTTTATGTATTATATATATATCGCACGCACGCACAAACACACACACACACACAATAAAATGACTAATTCCCATTTCATTACAAATTCTTATTAAAAGTTCATAACCTGAAAACAATGCAACATTGTTACAGTTCAATTGCTGAATCATTGCTCTCTTATTGGTTGATTCTTACTTTGACATAAACGAAAACTTGAAACTTTACAGTTTGCAAACTTTTATGTTAACGTCTAGCGATTATGTCAATTTAATAGTTCATTGGTAGCCTGGTCGCTCTTTTTAATATTATGTTTAGCTGGTCCTGATGTAGTAGTAGTAGTTACCACTAATAAAGATATATATTTCCTCTTTAATGCTCTATAGGGATCCATATTTTTGGTATATAAGACCATTATCCTATTATTAATTTTTTTAAAAACTAGTGCAATTCTTGATATGATTAAAATTCTAGATAAATTGATGAAAACTTATAGGATAATTATTTTATATGCTCGCTTCTGGTTCCGAGGTACGCGGGTTGAAACACGGTAGATGTAAATGAACTATTAGGCCATACATTTTTAGCAAGGATTCCTTCGGAAGGAAACTAAAGCTTTAATGCTAGAGATACAATACGAGAAAGAAACTAAACCCGAGAAAAGATGCAAATGACCAAACTTTGTCGGTCCTTTCACGTCAGATTGTATTGCGATGCTAATGAAGTAGATGTTAAAAAGCGTGGTACTCGTAAATAACTAATCCTTTACATTTATACTAAATTTCATTCCAGGAACACCATAAGCCCTAAGTCGGATTATTGTATCTTTTAGGAAATTCCAAAAGATTGAAGGTAATGAAGGTTTCTCATGTGTACAGCGTTGTATTGGAAAAAACATAAAGAAGGTTGGAAATTTTGTCTAAAATTCTGAGAAGTTAAAATAAATTCAAAGCTTTCCTTCACTACCGCCATTCCTGACACTATTTGTGTTTGGAAAATAAATGCAACTCACTATCTTAAACGTCGAAAGTGATTCTACAGTTTCTAATTTCTTACAGAAATTGTTATATTGGAAGAGAAATTCGAAGAAAGTACTTTGTCAATTAAGACAAAATAAATAGATATTTGAAGAGGATAGTAAAATTCAAGCTATGGAAATGAAATTATTTAGAATAATTTTGGGTAAAACAAGAGAAGACAAAATTGAAAAACTGATAAGAGATTAATTAAAATTAGAGGAAATTAAAAGCGATATGAAAATAAATAAATTAAAATGGTATAGACACTTTTTCGGACGTCAGAAAAACGAATACTAAAAATGATCAAATCAAGAGGGAATAGAGCAAGAGGAAGGTCCAGAACCCTATGGCTACATGAAATTATGGAACATGTATAAGTTAGAAATACATACAACACAAAAGACTACAGGAAGATCTCATTGCTATAGTCAATTTAAGTTACTGGGTACAACTTAAGGAAGGAAGGAAGAAAGAAGGGAATGACATAGATTGTACGATTAATTTACCTACTGTACGATCACTTTACACCCAGTGTATATCCGCGTTGTTTTGAATCTCCGTCGCTGTGGCATAGTCGGTAGAGTCCCTTCTTTCCACTCTGGCGACCCGGTTCCCGGCGGTGTAAGGGATTTTAATTCTCCACCTTGGGACTTGGTGTGTGTCGTGTGCTTGTGTTTATGTGAGTGAATAAGGAAAACAAGGTTAAATAAGTAAAACAAGGATGGAAAATTGTGAACGAGAGTAAACAAGAAAGAAAAATAAAATAAAGTGCCAGTGAGTTAGAGAAAAGAAGGCTATGTAGTGTTCTGTGGGCTATCATGGCAACTTGGAGAATTGCATCGTAAAACAAGTGACTGATGTTGGCGTAATGATGGTCATTGTGATAACAGATATTGCCGCTACAGTCGATTGTCAATATGTTTACAGTTTCAATTCCTCGTTTAATGCAACAACTATTAATAAAACAATCTATTAAATGTATTTAGACAAGGAATTAAATTACCTTTAACGAATTTTGCTCTGTTGATAACAAAGATTAATGTCTATATTAAACCGCGTTTATGTCAATATTTTACTCTCCACATTTATTAATTCTGCAAGTTAAGGTAATAATTATTATTATGTTAGGTTAGCTTTTAGATATTAAATACTACACAAATTTGTTGCGACTGAGTCAATGTGATCGGCACAAATCATTTTTAGCATGTTTCATTTAAGTGATTTTTTTTACATTATTCATTAGCTGATTTTTGTTATCACGTTTTCTTGTTTGTTAGCGTGATTTTATGATAAGTTGGCTACTTTGAGCAATAAATAATACGAATTTTACATTGAGTTCAACATCTCGCTTCATTTTAAGGCATTTATGAGATTATTTTTGGGACAAAATCAACATAGAGCATATATAAAAGGTAAAGTGATCCCACAACAGGCCTTATATATATATCAGGTAATTATTAAAGTATTATAGCATGAAAACGTGTGTTTTTTCGTTTTTTTTTAATTTATGCTGAGCCTGCTGAGCACTAGAATCCCAGAAAAGAAAGTTGTGCAGTTAGTTGCACATAATGAAGAGATAACATTTGTTTGGTACAAGTGTATGATACAAATACATGTATATACAAGTCCACGTGCTGTTAATAGTAGCACCGCCATGTGTGTGTTACTGGTTAATGAAAATGTAAATGTTGTGCAAATTAGACTCCTGTGAACCAAGAATAGCTTCAAGGGAAATTTTCGTACGGACAACATGTTTGTATTTATGTTCCAAATGAATGGCTAATGAGGAATATTTTCTCTCTTCTGTATCCGTGATATACAATTCTAACAAATATTTAATGGTAATATCATTACAAACAAGTGTAAAAGTTCATATGTTTTTGGAGAAAGGATCTAGGAAGCGTAGATAGCAATACACCTAATTTCAGTTTGTGGCTGTAATATTATTCTGTTCATTAACGATTGTTGCTGGAATTTATGTGCGTGTTACAAAAGTTCAAAATTATAAAGTTGATTCTATGCGACATGCCCATCTACATAATTTCAAATATCTACATACACCGTACTTCCCTGTGTGGGCATTAGAGCGCTCCTTAGTGGGTGTGCTTCACTCAAGCTAATTTAGTTACGCATATTTACCCAGAGATGATGTCAAAGAGTGATATGGAGTCGCCGTATCGCCTCGGTGAGACACCTAGCGGGCAACTAAGTTATTACAATAATGGACAGCGGTCGGTAAATGTTGTACAGATGTCTCTTTATTCGGGCTTGAGGTTCTTCTTAAGAGTCTCAAAATTTTCATACTTGGGATCCACGGCTTAAAGTCACTCCTGGAGGATTGTCATATGGATTTTTCATTCTAAAAGTCAATGTACTGCGGCCGGCTTTGATCCCGCGTCCCCCTAACTAGAAGCAAGGTACATAACCGCTAGTCCATCGCGGCCGACTAATTTCAAATAAAAAAAATCGCAAAAAATATTATAGCAGTTGAAGGAGTAAATAATTGAGCTCATGGTCGTTGTGTTGTATGAAGTAGGATTTAGTTATCCCATTAACAACAATGTAGGAATTAATCTCTCGAAAAATACGAGTATATAAAAAGAAAATACACTGAAACTTCTCAAAATACTTTACAATGATCACGGGTTCACTAGAGATTAATTGCGGGTAGAGCCGATTCTCTTACCAGTGGAGGGCATGAGAAATATTTGAAACCTCGTAGAAATAAACTCATAACCATTTCATTTCTCATTTCTTTAGTAACTTCTCGATTATTCAATAAGATCTTAGATTTGGGACACTGTTCATGTAACTTCCGCGAACTTTATAAAAACTTATTTTTGTTGATAAATTATCTATTCATTACTGATTATAGTATTTCGCTATATATTACAGATTTTAATTGTGTGTATAATATTAATCTAAGTTCAATTTGAGGCAGTTGGTCAAATTGTTAACACATAATAGTCCCATTAAAATGTTACAGGATATACAGAGTGAAAATTATTTAAACCGAAAAACTCTGGGAGGTTGTAAGGGACCATAACTCGTACCAGTAGTTCTTTCTCGGTCTCTATACGAGTCTCGTACACCATATTATTCATACGTTCCCACAAGGAATAGTTCAATGGCGTTAAATCTGGCGATCATGATGGCCATGCAATAGGATCACCCCGGTCTATCCATCTTTGCACGAATCTTCGGTTAAGATGTCTCCGAACGTCACGTGTAAAGTGCGGCAGTGCGCCATCGCTGATCGTGCTGACACCACAGTTCCTGACGGGCGTTCAATGGCAGGGTAAACGTCACGTGTAATCAGACGATCATCTGACGTCATGTACTGCCTATCAGGTTGCAAAACAATACCGGTAAATCCGACACATATTAATGATTTTAGCGCGGAAAAGGTACATGGGTTCCTATTCAAAATATTGCCTACTCAGTCCCCTCTACTAGCCCTAGACATTTGTAGTATGAATTTCCGAACACTCTGTATAGCATAGATCGGCACCCTGGGACACAAAGTGCACCAAGCAGTGTGTTTCTGATGATTAAGTGTACAGTATCTCGATCGATATTGCTACTCAAATTTTGTCGTGACTCACCGCTCCCCCTATTATATGGTGTACACTGGAGGAAATTGGTATAAGTCCACTAACGTTTAGTAAGGAAACCAACCTGAATTATTTATGCCAAATACCGTAATGGGGGTTCATAGCTTACATATAATTACTTTGGATATCATTTCATACAACTCTCCCTCTCTTTTTGGGGGGTATTTATTCTATATGGTAATAATACGTCAAATCTAAGAAAACGCTGTCCTAGGGGTGGAAATCGGAAACAAAGGCAGGTCAACTTCTGGCTCTTACAGAGACATAAATGCAATTACATGGAGACGACGTGTCTGTGAGCATCGTTCATCAGTTACAAGTCAGCAATACGTACATTGCCACGTGGAAAGTCTCTATCAAATGAAGAGAAATCAAGAGTTAGTGCCTTCAAGGAGATGGGTCTTTCCAATAGGCAAATACCTACGAAATTGGGGCTTCAAGATGTGTCATTGAAAATTTTGTGAAACTGGGCTCACAATATGGAAAAAACGGGAAACATGGACGGACAAGAAAATTGTCTGAGCGCACTAAACATGTCATTTTACGTAAAGTAAAAGGTAAGAGTATGTTTTATTCTCAAATCCAGGCTGATTTGAAGTTGCCAGTAACAGCCAGACGAGTAAGACAAATTCTGTCAGAAGACAAGAACCTGAAATTAAAAAAAAAAACTCTGAACGATTCACATAAGAACGTTAGAATGACGTTTGCTGAAGAACACATGTCCTGGACCTCACAATGGAATAAAGTAATGTTCAGTGATGAGATGAAGTTTAATCTGGACGGGCCTGATGGCCTTCAGTATTACTGGAACGACCTCCGTACTGAAGAGCAAGTTAGAATGAGTAGAAACTTCGGTGGTGGAGGCGTTATGATTTGGGCAGCATTCTGCTTTAAAGGAAGATAAAAAAATAGCATGGATACGCATCAAGATGAATTCTGAGTCATACACTGAGGAGCTTCTGGAGTCCTAGTTGATTCGAATGTATGAGGAATTTGGCGAAGATCTAATTTTTCAGCCAGATAATGCTTCCATTCACGTGTCTGCGAAATCAAAGTAGTGGTTCAGGAAGAAATAAATGCCACTTTTGACGTGGCCAGTCAGAAGTCCTGATTTAAATCCGATTGAGAACTTATGGGGGATCCTGGCAAGGCGTGTGTATCGCAATGGACGGCAGTTTGGGACAGTGACTGAGCAGAAAAATGTTATTCAGAAGAGTGGGCTTCAATCTCAGTGGAAGAAATAAACACCCTCATCAAGTCAATGCCAAAGAGAATCTTCCAAGTAATTAACAACAATGGAGGTTCTACTAAATTTTAGAACATTATTGTAAAACTTTGCGCTCAGTCTTTTTGGTTTAATCTGTGAAATACACAAAGTGCCTTTATACTAATTTCCACCCATATGTGAGAGTGGTTTCAGTTTTCATGTACTGTTTTGGATGGAAATGGATAATTAATTTTGACATTATTTGTGTGTGTTTTATACTCAATCACCTCCTAAGTTAATATAGAAAAATGCCAAAGAAAGAGTAAATAAACTTGTGTTAACACTTTTAACAAGTGCCTTTATACCAATTTCCTCCACTGTATAGAGTGTGTCGAGATAATTTGATTCAAGTAACAATACGTGTATTTTGAACAATATTTATTTGTAATAACTTGAATTAAGCGTGTGCAAACTGTAAAACTCTATTTTCAGCCTCATTCCGCGCATGAACCAGTTCTAGAAATTATACAATTATAAAATGAAAATAATGTTTCAGTAATATATTTTGAAATAACTACAAATAACAAAATTTAAGTAATATTTATTTTCATTATACACCGTGTCCCATTCAAACCTCCCACATTTTAATTAATCACAACTCTCAAAGTATGCGGAATTATGAAATGAAGTTGGTATTAAAAGAAAGAGAAACTAAAAAAAATTGTTTTCATTGTTGCAGTTAATTCATCTGTCGCATGTTGGACAACCCATCCATAGTAATTCTCCCCGAGGACAGATCTTTCACTGCAATCATAGCATTTTCATGCTATGTTTCGCAGCTTTACTAAGGAATTATAGGCGTGGTTTGTTTCCCGTTGATTTCCACACCATGAAGGATAATGATGATGATAATATACGGATGATGATGATGTTCGGATGATTTTCGGGGACCATTGAGCTCTAAGCATCCTGACATTTGTCTTACAGGCGAGGAAAAACTCCGAAAAAAAAATCTCACCCAGGAGCCTGTCCCGACCTGGAAACGAACCCGGGCCCGCTGCGTGACAAGGCAGCACGCTATCTTGAGACCACAGCGGTGGACATGTTTGACAATAGTGACATAAAATAAAATGGTGACTCCTCAGCAACGAGCACAAACTTTTTTTCTGGTATGTACAGTAAAAGACCGTGTGTTTTTCGACTCCAGTACAAGATCTTCATGATATACGAACCCGTACCCTTGACACAATTGCAACAGTGCGAATGGATAAGTTGGACAGAACGTGGCACGAAATCGAATACAGGCTTGACATTGTTTCGTGCTACTAATGGTGCACATATAGAGGTGTTTTAGTTGTGGCAATGCAATTTCTTCGAGTTTCTGTTTCGTTTAATACCGGCCTCATTTCATAATTTTGCATACTTTGTTATTTATGATTAATTAAAATGTGGGAGGTTTGAATGGAATATCCTGTATGAGGAAGAATAGTTACCAATTTACAACTGTTATTCATCACTCAAACTACACCAACCTGCAGGAAGAAGAAAACCAGGACGTCCACTCAAAAGACTTCTGAATGGTGTTTCTTTTGAGGCGAAACAGGTCAAAAAATTGCCTAAATTCGTGAATGTAATATGATGATGATGGATAAACTAAGGAAGAACCCAGCAAATCACTGCTCTAAACAATTAGAGGAACACTATGAAATATGCAAATATTTGTTCATTGGATAAAGGTAGAAACATTAAATTAATAAAGTACATTATTTGTGGTTATTTATTTATTTATTTATTTATGTATTGCTCGTGTCAGTAAAAACAAATGAATAACGCTGACAATTAACTTTTCAAATAATTCCGCTATGTAAGCAATTGAATCTTGTGCTTATTTTTCAAAGTTAAACACTCGTTATATAGAGTTAGTATCGTGTATGGCCTCCACGACATTCGATGACAGTTTGGCAACTTCGTGGCATGCTCCCAATACGATTCTGGATTTTCTCTTGCGGGATATTCTCCCATTCCTCCTTCAGAGCATCTCCAAGTTGCTGCAGAGTTTGTGAAGCTTGATGTTGGTTCCTGACCTTCCTGTCTAGAAGATCCCACAAGTGTTCAATAGGGTTGAGGTCTAGGCTGACCGCTGGCCACTCCATTACCTCAATTTCATTCCTCCTCAGGAAATCCCTAGTGACAGCCGCAGAATGTGCCCTGGCATTATCCTGCATAAACAGAAATCCAGGGCCTATACCAATGACAGCAGGTACTACATGCTCTTCCAGAACGTGCTCGATATACCGGACAGCATTCAGTCGCTGGGGAACAAGTACAAGGTCCGTACGATTGTTGTACATAACTCCGGCCCACACCATTATGGAACCTCCTCCGAATCTATCAACATCCTGTACAGCCTATGCAGAAAATCTTTATCCTGGCAGTCCCCACACCCTCAATCGACCATCACAATGTGTAAGACGATACCTGGATTCGTCCGAGAAGAGCACAGACTCCCACTGCTCAGGTTCCAATCACCATGATTTTCAGCATACGTACGTCTTGCTGCCTTATGCCCATTTGTTAAGCGTGGTTTTTTAACGGGCCTTTTTGGACAAATATTCTCTTTCCTTAATCTGTTCCTTATGGTTTGGTCTGAAACCCGGATTCCGGAAGCCATATGAAGGTCATTCTTCAAGTCTTTTGCAGTTTTTGTACGCTGTCGAAGAGCAGAAAGAACAACGTATCTGTCATCCTGGGGGGCTTGTTTTAAATTTACGGCCCTGGCCACGTCTTCTACAATACTGACCTGTCTCTCTGTGCCTGTTGCGTAACCTGGACACCACGGAAGGAGAAACCCCAAGCTCTCTAGCCACTTGTCGCAGAGATTGACCTTCTCGTAAAAGATGTAGAGCATGATACACTTCAAACTCATTTAAATGCCTCATTTTGTCGGAGACTTCAATAAACAAGGCAATAATCAACATTCGTCACTGTAGCAACATCAGGAAGCTTACCAATTTGAAGTGGCCAGTGCCTTCCAAAATAAAAATTTTCTTTATATTTGTTATTTGAGGTAATTTCTCTGTATTTAGGCCATGGATCTTTAAAATGTGTATCCAATGATAAAATTAATAATTCAATTTACATATTGTCCAACTTTCAGCATCACAGCTTTAAAAAACAATTACTTATTCAATTTATTACAAGTGTTCCTCTAATTGTTTTGAGCAGTGTAGTAATTAAATTGAGTGATTCCAATTCATAATCAAGAAGCGACAAATTGTGTATTAATCCATCCATCCGTAGTAATTTTGCCCGAGGGCAGGTATTTCACTGCAATCGTAGTACTTTCATGTGCTATGCTTTGCAGATTTACTAGGGAATTATAGATGTGGTAACTTCCCGTTGCTTTCCACACCAGTGAAGGATGATGATGATGATGATAAGGATGATGATGGCCATATGATTTCGGGACCGTTTGGGCTTTAAAGGTTTCCTGACATTTGTCTTACAGGTGAGAAAAAACCCCGATAAAATTTCAACCAGGAAAACGGTTCCGACCGGGGATCGAACCCGGGTCCGCTGCGTGACAAGGCAGTACGCTACCTCGAGACCACAGCGGCGGACTTTTTATATTAATATTATAACAAAAATTCCACCAATAAAACTTTATAAGAACAGTTGAAATCTGTGGTTTCACTATAAATTTTATAAACTTAATCACTATAACATAGGAACATTTATCGAACATTTTAGATTATGCTTATCGTTAGAAAGAGAAATGTACGAGCCACGTACAGATACCCCAATGTTCGGTCCCGAGCGACCGAGACTTTCGAGAGTGTTACAGAGCTAATACGACGCTGTGAGATCCTCTACCGCTGCTGTAACCGACCAAATGGAAGATGACACCGACACATCAGACCTGTGGGATATGAACACCAGTCTAAATAATGGGATTCAATCCCTTTGGCGTGCAGCAGATGAACGTTTTAAGACAGTATAGGAACATTTTGTTACGCAGTTAATTTTTCGTTTTTATTTCAATCCAATCGCCGAAAGCGACTGGCTGACATATACTTTACGTTAAACGAATGACCGTGCGCCCAGAAACAGCCCGGCCCGACTTTTAATGTCCGTTTGATGGGGGCAATCTGCTATACTATTTATCTTTATGTATAAGTCTGTATTATCTATTATTTGTAGTATTAATTTCAATTATCACATCTGCCTCATATGTTAGCGATCAGAGCTTTTGACTACAGTTCAGTGGGTCCTGCGTTCGATTTTCGATCAGACCACATACATTTTTCCTTAAACGCAATATTGCTGTGGTCGGACATGGTCTGAATTTGGACTATGATTAGATTTAATACACCTCCTGGCGCTTTATTACCATACATAATATATTATGTCATCGGGGTAACGTAACTCATTAGTATTTTAATCTAAATAATTTGATCAATAAACCATAAATGTATGTTATCAAAATAAAATAGTTACTTTTCCGGCGCCCCAACTTAAGAAGTTGGTTACAATTCCACCATGCCAGGAGAGAATACCATAAATATCATAAAGACAGCCTGGTGACATTGGTAAAGAAAATCGTGAACATTATTAGAGCTATAATTCATATTATTAACAGTTTTACCTCATTTTATTTAGTACATAATATTATATATTGGCAAAACATTGGTGGAATCTGTTGCAATGTACGGAAGTGAGGTATGGACAATCAATAAGTATTAAGAGACTAGACTAATAGGTCTAGAAATGGATTATTTACGCAGAAGGTCAAAATTAGAACATGTCACAAATACGGAAACTAGATACATAATGGAAGCAGAATTAAAGTGGTTGCACGCCGTAGCGTAGTGGTTAAGGCACTGCGCTACAAGTCCCTGTGGGGTCGGATTTTAAACTGACCAAAACCTTCTGGGGGCACTATGACCCTGGGGTCGACTCAGCCTCTAACGGAAATGAGTACCAGACGCTTGTTCTGGGGGTAAAGGCGGCCGTCAAGCAGGGCTGACAACCCGGCTGACATCAAGTGCCGATTATCTAGAACAAGTGGGAGCCTTAACCTCCTACTACCCCAAGGGCCTCCCGAGGCCTGTAGTGGGATTACTTTACTTACTAGTACATGTTTTAATAATGGAAGAGGAGCGATGGCTGAAGCAGCTATATCAAGGGCAACCGACCAGAAAGAAGAAAAGAGGGAGACCAAAGTTAACATAGAAGGAAAACATGAAGACACTAATGCAAGCAAGAGGGCTAAACATTTAGACTTTGTAGGTTTGGCACGGGAAGAGGCAGCAGCTGTAAAAATCCGAAGATAGATAGATAGATATTATTTTTCAATTCCTTCTGGTTTTATTTATGTTGAAACATGTAAATAATTTTAGATTCCTTAGGACGGGTTAGCGGCCCGACGCTAAGGATTCCAGTGGTAGGGCTGCTATGTTGGTAGTCTCTGGAAAGACATTAGAATACCGCAATTACTCAACACCCGATTGAACGGTTATACCGCCATTATTCGGTCCTCAGAGCCTCGTTTGTTGAAACGGATTGTACCAGTAGAAGATGTGGATGAGAGTTGGATAGGAGAGGTTTTGTTGCACATCACCATCCCTTACATATCTGCCCAAATGAGATATCTTCCAAGGACTGCTGGATACATACTACTAGATCATAAAATAATGACATCTTAGAAGAATTACGCATAGAACTTTTAGTAAACAAAATTTCTGTTTATAAGTAAGGATGGATGCAACATATTCATCGAATGCAGGGTTACAGGATACCAAAGTTGAGCTATCAACCTGCAGGAAAAAAAAGTAGACCAAGACGTCCGCTTGGAGACTTTTGGATGATATTTGTATTGAGTTTAATATCGTAGATAGAGCTGCGCAGAACATGTAACACAAATGGGGAACGAAAGAACATTCTCTTATGCAAAAAAATATATTCTACCCCTTCTCCATACGCATGGCATTTATTTTGTTTGATTTAATTTTATATACCTCTATGATTGTGCGATAGGGTTGGTTAGCAGACATCCTCGTATATCATAGACTTTCGATAATAGGGGCTTTATCTTATCTCTTCCTTCGGCCTGGATTTAACATCGTATAAGAGTAGAGAGTTTACATTATTACAACTAGAGAGCGGAATTTGTTCCACAATGCTGAAGTCTTATTTGTACTGGAATTTACAGTACTAGAGTGATCTGGAAGGGTGGGTTGGGATGTATCACTTTTCTGCATATCTATCGGGCGACTCTTCTGTAATATAAACATTAGGAAGCAACATAAGGTGCAAAATTCAATAAAATATACTTGGGTTGTGCATTGCTTACACGGTAATGCAACGTTTTAAGACAAAGATTGCTCTATCGCATGCACATCTGTTTTCCTTTTGGGTGGCATTTCACACAAGATCTGGTAAGCGCAATATCAACTACCGAAGTATTCTATAATAACTCCACTTTTTTACTTAGGGTTAATTTCAACAACAGAGGTAACTGTATTACGCCAATTTTCCCCGTGTATTATAATGAATAGCTTAAACTGGCGAAATACAGTTACCTCTGTTGGTGAAACCGACCCTAACGGCCAGTTTCACCAAGAGAGCTAACTGTATTACGCCAGTTTAAGCTATGCATTATACATGGGGAAAACAGGCGTAATACAGTTATCTCTCTTGGTGAAACCGACCCTAAATGAAACGTTGTTAACTGCATCTGTCTTTCTACATGACAGAGCTCTCTTCGTAGTCCGGTAGGTTATACAACAATCCCCTCGCGCTCATTCTCGTAGGGCCTATAGTAGTACAAGGAAGCCTTCGACATTGCAGATTATATTGCGCTCTCTGAATATAATCGTTGCTTTCTCGTGAGCACGGCTGTTCTATTAGTCCTTGTAAAACTGCTATACCGAGCAAGGTGCTCAAGCGGTAGCGTTTCCAACTCATTCGGTAGATCCCGGTTCAAATCTTACTAAGATTTTTTCCTGATTTCCCTCAATCGTCAAGGGAAAAGCTGTATTGGAATTTTATTACCAGGACTCATTTCAACATATTCACCATTTCATAGTATCATTAGATATAAATAAGAATACAGACAAATTAAATAAAAAGACGTTATAGGTATATTAGGATGTTAAGGGTGTCTAAAAAGATCCTATATTACTGTAATATTTTCTTGGAGTAAAACAGGGAACTGATAATAACAAATTTGGTACATGATATTACGTACCATGTACTGAATTTATTATCAATTTTGATAAAATTTATATATCTATAAATATGCTGAAGGCTGTGGTAACACAATTATCTGGCCACAGTTGATCGTAAAGTGGGAATCTGGGTTGTATGTAAACTCATGTACACGTATCAGCCGGGAGACAAAATCTGACGCACTGAATAACGCTGCTGGACAAAGGTATTTTGTATAAAATTGGGATTGAAAGTTCAAAAGTGATATTTTTTTCGACTGTGAACTGTGAGCAATCACTTTTACTTTTATGGCCTTTAGCTTTTCATGTCGTTAAAACTAATAGTACAACTCCATATTAATATACACCATAATATTTTGGTGTATTGTTATATTTGTTACTAACACTATTATAAAAATAAAATAGAATTAAATCTATATTTTAAAATTAAAGTAATATGGGCATGTGGCACGAATGAGGAATGAAAGAGGGGTATGGAGGTATCATGTAGCAAAACCGGAGGGAAAACGCCCAGTTGGTAGACCAAGAATGGGGTGGGAGAATAAAATTAACCACAGTTTGAGAGAAGTAGCTCAGGATAGGTATGTGTGAAAAGCTTATGTCCGCGCAGCCATGAACCTACGGGTTCGATAGGATCAGTGAGTTGGTTCGTTAGTCATGTATATATTTCAACTAGAAGTCCCGGCCACGCGTTGCTGTGGCTAAGGTATACGTTAAAAATTTAAATTAAGTTGCTGTCATTCAGCCAGATTACTTAAATCTAATACTTACACACGTAATTAATAACATTGAAAATAAAATAAACACTGAACACACTTAAATTATGAAATAATCAATATCTGTAGTTCAATTGAAATTCGCGGTTGCAACAAAAGGCACAGCCATCTGGATCTCTCTTTGTTAAATAATAAACCAAATACCTTACCAAATTACCTTACACCGCCATCTGTTTGAATCATATGGAACTCACAGATAATTATACCGCCATCTGTTAGAATCGTATGGAACTCACAGGTAATTATAACTCTTTGTTAAATAATAAACAAATCATATGCAATAAAAATAATGCGACACAATATATGTAGTTATAAAACTACCCTAAGTCTCAAGTTGGATCAAACTGCTCACAGTGTGCAAAATTTTATTAAAATTGGTTCAGTAGTTTAGGATTCCATCGCGGACAAACAACGTGACACGAAATTTTTAAGTATTAAGAGTATAAATATTGTATATTTTGATATAGGCCAATAAAAATCGATTATTCATATGAATGTGTAGACAATTTACATTATTATTTGTAACGATGAAACAAATTAAAGTCGTTTCAACCAATACTGCCAATTGATAAAATTAAATTCTTATATGCCTATTATTACAACTATCAAAACAAATTTTGTACATTTTGTACTTACAACGAAATAAAGTCCCTCCGCTATCGTCTTAGGGGTAATGTTATTGCTTCGAATGCTGTGACACGGGTTTGTTCTTCGGTCGGGACATGTTTTCTGGTGAGGATTATTTTCGGGAAGTTCCTCATCTGTAAGACACGTGTTGGGAAACTCAAGACCTGTATATTCTACGAATATAATTTGGCCGTCATCATCACCCTTGAAACTTTCGCCTTATTCAGTTTGAACATATGAGTGAATGGTGTGTCTTGTCTTAAATGTTCGTGTTGTCTCGGATTTGGCTTTTGCATTGAAGTGATCACTCATCCGGGGAAGTCTTCAATATTCGTATGTCATCCGGAGTTTAAAATCCTATCCTTTAAGGTGTGTCCCATTAAGACCTGTTTAAAGAGTAAGGTTAAATTAAAGAAAAGAATACTAACTTCATTGGAACTATCGGACGGTATTTTCATGACCGCGCGGACATGAACTCTCTATACTTCCCTGTCCTGAGATAATGTTTTCCTATCATCTCCCGTATTACCTCCCTCAAATCATCCATCCGTCCATCCATCCATAGTAATTCTTCCCGAAGGCAGGTCTTTCACTGCAATCATAGCATTTTCATGCTATGCTTGTAGCTTTACTAGGGAATTGTAGGTGTGGTAGCTTCCCGTTGCTTTCCACACCGGTGAATGATGATGATGATGATGATGATGGCCATATGATTTCGGTGACCGTTTGGGCCTTAAAGTTTTCCTGACATTTGGCTTACAGGTGAGGAAAAACCACGATAAAAACCTCAGCCAGAAAAACTGCCCGACCGGGCATAGAGCCCGGGCCCGCTGCGTGAGAAGGCAGCACGCTACCTCGAGACCACAGCGGTGGACTCCTCAAATCATGGTTAATGTTATTCCCCCACCTTATACCTAGCCCATCTATTGGGTATTAACCCTCTGGTTTTCCTACATTAAATTTCCATGCCCCTATTTCATTCTCCATGCCCTGCCCATCGCCCTCTACGATTCTTAACTGTTCTTACTACATGTCTCTTCCTATTAAAGATCATATAGCTCACTTTATGTACTTATCTCCATTCAGTCCCGCGCCGTAGCCGAGCGGTTAAGGTAGGAAGCCTTGGCGCAGAGCTACGGGACTTGCGCTGGTTCGAGTCTCCATGGGGGAAGAAATTTTCTCATGGTATTTCGGCCAGTATGGGACCGGTGCCCACCCAGCATCGTGAGGCAATTGGGTAGCTACAGTAAGTAGCGGCTCGAGGTTGAGGAACCAGCTATAACGGCTGGGAGACTCGACATGCTAACCACATGTCACCCCTACACTGGCTGTTGATCATCTACCTCTGTGATTGACACATGTGGATGTGAAGGGCCAGCAGCTGGCTGGTAAAAGGGCCAACCGCTGAAAAGTGGAAAGACCCTCAATCGGAATCTCCATTCACTGTCTTTAATCTCTGTTGGGTCCAACATTTTTAAGAATTTTATTCTGAAATACTAGTAGCCGTTTTTTCTTCCTTAAAATAAGATTCCAAGTTTCGCATCCACTAAGAGAAAGAATAACAGTTTTTTTTTGATAATTTGGGATGACAATAATTCCTTTAATGTATTTGTCAACGACAGCTGCAAATATTAAAACACATGGTACTTTAATGTACCTAAAAACCTATAAACACTAAAAAATATAGATATTGGAAACAATCTTGAAATCGTTAAGGAATTTGTACGCAAATATTAATTTAGGTATACAATTATAACGAACGTTATTGATAAAGTAAAATAAAAACAACTGAATTATCTTCGATAACAATGTTATAATGCTTTCAAAAACACATTAAAATCACAATTGGTGAATTAAAAAACTAAATTTACCTTGTATAAATATGTATTAAGATCTATCCTTACATATGGTAACAATTGTTGAAAAAACATTGTTGAATTTTGAGAGGAAATTCCTCAGCAGGGTATTTGGAGCAAAAAAAAAACGTAAAGTAAGATACAATCTTGATTTGTATTCCTTATTCACAGATCCTAATATTGTAAATTTTATAAAGATAGCTAATTTATACTATCAGGATGGCAAGAGAACAATCTTATTAAATATCTCACTCCTGAAATCTGAAGGAAATAGAGGAATAGACAGGCCGAAGTTTATATGGTTAGATGGAATACAATAAAATCACAAGAATCTTGGTATAAGAGGATGGAAATGGAAGGCGTTTTACAGGAATGAATGGAAGATAATCTTGTGGGCTACCAGGAATCTAAATGGGATGCAGATATGTTCTATATTCCTCTTCTTTTTTAATAAGATTGAAAATTACTGAAACGAGATATGGTATGAAATAAAATAACTCCCATATTCGATTAGCTCCTTCTACTTCTATAATTACATATGGTTCGGATTTTAGGTGTAATGCAAGCACTTCTACTTCCGGCTTTTTCTCTAACTCGGGATTAGCGTCGGGGTGAGTTAACGCCTCCCTCTCGAGTTTAAACTCGGTGAATATCCCTCTTGTTCACCTTTCTTAGGGCAGAATTTCGCTATGTGCCCTAGTTCTCTACAGCTATAACATTGTATTCCGCGGTTCGCGTCTTGATTACTTGGACGGTTGCCTTGGGAGAATCCACCTCCTCGTCCACCTCTAGTGCTGCTGCTAGCACCAAAATTATTTCTTTGTTGCCCTTCCTTGTTAAAATTCGGCGTCCGATTACCGTTCGCCGTAGCGTAGTGGTTAAGGCACTGAGCTACAAGCCGGAGGGTCGAGGGTTCAAGTCCCGTTGGGGTCAGGATTTTTAAACTGACCCAAACCCTCTGGCGGCACTATGGCCCTGGGGTCTACTCAGCCTCTAACGGAAATGAGTACCAGACGCTTGTTCTGGGGGTAAAGGCGGCCGTCACGCAGGGCTGACAACCCGGCTGACATAAAGTGCCGATTGTCTAGAAAAAGTGGGAGCCTTAACATCCTACTACCCCAAGGGCCTCCGGGTCTGTTGTGGGATCACTTTATTCGATAACACAATGTATCGTGACAATTATGTTGTCTACATGCGAATTCATAGTGATCTGATAATTCGATAGGATCAAGCAGTAATATTGATATAATTCCATTTCTACCAATATATCCTTCATCTCTTAATCACACAAGCTGTGCCAATTCTCTGGATATTCCGGACAAATAAGAGAGCGTACAAGTACAGATATTGGCATCCAATTTCTCTGCTCTCAATACAATTTCCAACGAGATTCACAATTCGATTATCTGGTTACTATGTGTCTCCCTTAAATTTTCACCAAATTAAATATCTACTGCATTATTTACTTTTTTATTCTATCACAACTTTACTTATTATTATTATTATTATTATTATTATTATTATTATTATTATTATTATTATTATTATTATTGAGAAAAATTAATATTAAATATTCGATAGAGGTAATAATGGACAGACAGAAATGGCGTTTGGTTTCCGAAAGACGGTGGCAGCTGACATGATACTGGGTGATGATGATGACTATTTGATTATAGAAGATATAAGCAATTAAATTGGCTTGAGCATGTACGATGAATATAAGAAGAAATGTTACCCATAAAAATATTGGAAAAACTGTTAGGAATAGTCCTTGAAGAGCTTGATTATAATTATTTTCTAGCAAACCGGAAGAAGAAAGAAAAGAAGATCTGGAAACTCTCGGAATCAAGAAGTAAGAACTGGGATAAAAACAAGAGACCTGGAACACATGGAATGAATTGATAGGGGCAGTTGGAGTACAATAAAACTTTAGGCATAGACAAATGTGTAAACATTGAAAATCTGTATATAAATAATAATAATAATATAATGTATTATTATTATTATTATTTATTATTATTATTATTATTATTATTATTATTATTATTATGGTCCACCGCTGTGGTCTCGAGCTAGCGTGCTGCCTTGTCACGCAGCGGGCCCGGGTTCGATCCCCGGTCGGGGCAGTTTTTCTAGGTGAGGTTTTTATCGGGGGTTTTCCTCACCTGTAAGACAAATGTCAGGAAAACTTTAAGGCCCAAACGGTCCCCGAAATCATATGGCCATCATCCTTATCATTATCATCCTTATCATTATCATCCTTATCATTATCATCCTTACCATTATCATTATCATCATCATCATCATCATCCTTCACCGGTGTGGAAAGCAACGGGAAGCTACCACACCTACACAATTCCCTAGTAAAGCTGCAAGCATAGCATGAAAATGCTATGATTGCAGTGAAGGACCTGCCTTCGGGCAGAATTACTATGGATGGATTATTATTATTATTATTATTATTATTATTATTATTATTATTATTATTATTATTGTTCACCGCTGTGGTCTCGAGGTAGCGTGCTGCCTTGTCACGCAGCGGGCCCGGGTTCGATCCACGGTCGGGGCAGTTTTTCTGGGTGAGGTTTTTATCGGGGTTTTTCCTCACCTGTAAGACAAATGTTAGGAAAACTTTAAGGCCGAAACGGTCTCCGAAATCATATGGCTGTCATCATCATCCATCACCGGTGTGGAAAGCAACGGGAAGCTACCACACCTACAATTCCCTAGTAAAGCTGCAAGCATTGCATGAAAATGCTATGATTGCAGTGATGGACCTGCCCTCGGGCAGAGTAACTATGGGTATGAATTATGATGATGATTATTATTATTATTATTATTATTAATATTATTATTACATTGACACATTGTTGATCCGTTGCTCAAATTACCGCTTTTAAATTTTGCGGGTTCCGGCAGGGCTCCTTAATAGAAATCACCAGTTGAATTCGGATCGTTTGCAACTCACGTAACGTTCTAGTGAGAATGCTGTTATTTTCTTGTACGGTATTTTCGTATGATGAATACGCTAGCTTTCTGTATCGTACATTTGGTTTATTTGGATGCTCTTATTATACTTTTTATTCAGTCTTTTTTTCACAATTATTATTTACGTAACATGCACAGATTGATTGATTATCCAACATTCTCAAGTTATGACGACTTGTAGAATTCGTAGCTAGGCCCATGTTACTTGTATTCATTAAAATACTAGGGTTGATCTCTATACGCATTGTATTCTAAGTCTCAAGTTGTTTATCTGAATCGGTATGTCTAGTATAAAAATAATTTGTATATAATTTAAAAAACGAAATATGGGTATACAAATAAATCATATAAAACTGTGACATTTAAATTAATGCAATCAAAATAAATAAATGAACATAATTTAATCAGTGGTTAGTATAAAATATCTGACCACTGAGCAGAGTTTGTGGCCATTAACTCCCAATCTTTAATTACTTCGATTATCAATTGCTAAAAAGTGTCGTCAAATAAAAGCATAGCTTCAACAGAACCACATGGGTAATTCCAAACAAAACATCAGGTCCAAAAACCCTAAACTTTCCAGGAATTGTTTTTTTATTTACTAGTTCTCATTAAGTAAAAATAATATGATCGGTTCTATTATCTCGTATTTGCCCTTTTCCGTTCTTCAACAGAGCGTTAAATCTAATTTCATTATTACACACATTTAAAGTCCACTTTTTCCCTGACCATATGAATGAAATCAGCAGAAATATACTTAAGTAATTACACTGTGCATAAAAAAATAATTTATTTTTTGTTTCAGAGAGAAAAATATGTGTTTCTTATAGTATTTTTTTCTTCAGAATTCAAATATGATATAGGTTTTTCTCCATCACGCAACGTTTCCGAGAGACAGGTTTTTATAATTTCAAACACTTTAATATTTTCTACATTTGTAACTACACAATATTCGAACATTCGCATTCACCTAGAAAGTAAGAAATGACGATTGTCTGCTATATTTCGCCTGTGGCGCCTCCCTCTGCTGTTTGTTTTACACCCCTAATCGGCCAGCATATTAGGATTCCATTTACCTTGATATATCTATTCCATAGCTGAAATCTCCTGATGAAAGTGTTCCCCATGCTCATCGCTCACTGCGCCAAGATAATAAATTGAAGAAAAAATGTTTATTAAAAAATAATTATTTAAATCCATTAATTGAAATTGAAATAAAAAAGACTGTGGGTGATGGAGAAATTCCGAGTAGATATTTGAAAACACGATAAATATCTGCATTAAATACAACTATTGGTACTCATGAGACAAAAATCACGTTGGCCAGTGTTATTAGTGATAATATATTGAGGTGTTATCAAACTTGATATCAGTACTGTATTTTCAATTGTTAGCTTAATGAAATATACACATAAATAATATTCAAAAATGTATGACAGTAATTGAATAGTTGTGATAATAACCTTTGTTCTTGTATTCTCTACAATATTTTACTTTTCCTGTAGTTCTATAATGGAAACTATAGTCCAGCCATCGTGTCTCCCGCTCTGACGTTTTGACGACATTGTTGTCGATATGGATATTCAGTGGGAGGGCTCGCTTTATGTATGCGATTAGCAGAAATACAGCTAACATGTCATCAATTTCAAACCTTGCTAGCGCGCTATAGTGGCGATAAGAGCAGTGATTGTTTTTGGCAGACATTCACTCTCATTTCAACTATTCCCTTATTGGTAGTAGAGGGCGAATTTTTCTTTTTACCTCTCGTAAAACCTAAGAGTCGGAGATCCAGCGGCTGGATTTTACAGAATTTCGCAGTGGAGGGCTCGCTTTATGTATGCGATTAGCAGAAATACAGCTAACATGTCATCAATTTCAAACCTTACTAGCGCGCTATAGTGGCGATAAGAGCAGTGCTTGTTTTTGGCAGACATTCACTCTCATTTCAACTATTCCCTTATTGGTAGTAGAGGGCGAATTTTTCTTTTTACCTCTCGTAAAACCTAAGAGTAGGAGATCCAGCGGCTGGATTTTACAGAATTTCGCAGTGGAGGGCTCGCTTTATGTATGCGATTAGCAGAAATACAGCTAACATGTCATCAATTTCAAACCTTACTAGCGCGCTATAGTGGCGATAAGAGCAGTGATTGTTTTTGGCAGACATTCCCTCTCATTTCAACTATTCCCTTATTGGTAGTAGAGGGCGAATTTTTCTTTTTACCTCTCG
Organism: Diploptera punctata; assembly: GCA_030220185.1. Lineage (NCBI taxonomy): Eukaryota > Metazoa > Arthropoda > Insecta > Blattodea > Blaberidae > Diploptera > Diploptera punctata. The sequence continues at coordinate 124,090 of JASPKZ010007885.1, read as the reverse complement.
TAAAACCTAAGAGTAGGAGATCCAGCGGCTGGATTTTACAGAATTTCGCAGTGGAGGGCTCGCTTTATGTATGCGATTAGCAGAAATACAGCTAACATGTCATCAATTTCAAACCTTACTAGCGCGCTATAGTGGCGATAAGAGCAGTGATTGTTTTTGGCAGACATTCACTCTCATTTCAACTATTCCCTTATTGGCAGTAGAGGGCGAATTTTTCTTTTTACCTCTCGTAAAACCTAAGAGTCGGAGATCCAGCGGCTGGATTTTACAGATTTTCGCAGTGGAGGGCTCGCTTTATGTATGCGATTAGCAGAAATACAGCTAACATGTCATCAATTTCAAACCTTACTAGCGCGCTATAGTGGCGATAAGAGCAGTGATTGTTTTTGGCAGACATTCACTCTCATTTCAACTATTCCCTTATTGGTAGTAGAGGGCGAATTTTTCTTTTTACCTCTCGTAAAACCTAAGAGTCGGAGATCCAGCGGCTGGATTTTACAGAATTTCGCAGTGGAGGGCTCGCTTTATGTATGCGATTAGCAGAAATACAGCTAACATGTCATCAATTTCAAACCTTACTAGCGCGCTATAGTGGCGATAAGAGCAGTGATTGTTTTTGGCAGACATTCACTCTCATTTCAACTATTCCCTTATTGGTAGTAGAGGGCGAATTTTTCTTTTTACCTCTCGTAAAACCTAAGAGTCGGAGATCCAGCGGCTGGATTTTACAGAATTTCGCAGTGGAGGGCTCGCTTTATGTATGCGATTAGCAGAAATACAGCTAACATGTCATCAATTTCAAACCTTACTAGCGCGCTATAGTGGCGATAAGAGCAGTGATTGTTTTTGGCAGACATTCACTCTCATTTCAACTATTCCCTTATTGGTAGTAGAGGGCGAATTTTTCTTTTTACCTCTCGTAAAACCCAAGAGTCGGAGATCCAGCGGCTGGATTTTACAGAATTTCGCCTGTAAAAAAATAAAACCACAACTTTGTCTAGTGGTCTAACAGGCTTCTCGGTGTGTCAGAGCGTAGCAGACCGTTGCTTGGCTTCTCTTATCCGCGGTGTGCGGCGAATAACGACATTTATCATTTCTTGACGAAGTGGAGACAATTTTGACAGAAATTAAGTTTTAATCTACATGTATGACACAATCAATGTTCCTAGTATCCGCAACAGTCTTCAACCCAACAAATCTCTTAGTATTTAATAAACGGTCTTCCGATTCATGATCTTCCTTGGATGTAGGTCGATATGAAAACACAACTCCTTGCATTTTACTGGATACTCATTCCTAAAGTTCTTCAAGAGTAGAAATGTGCTTGCCCTGAAGAATAGCATATACTGCTAATCGCATAATTGTCATGTCTGCAGCCATTTCATGGCTTTTAGGAAATTAATGCCATTCTGCAAAGACATCAAATTATTTATATGATTCGCTAAATGTTTCTTGTTTTAATATTGCCCTGCTACTCTACCGCTGAAACAATATATATTCTTAAATTACGTAAATTGTCCCGCGCCGTAGCCGAGCGGTTAAGGTAGGAAGCCTTGGCGCAGAGCTACGGGACTTGCGCTGGTTCGAGTCTCCATGGGGGAAGAAATTTTCTCATGGTATTTCGGCCAGTATGGGACCGGTGCCCACCCAGCATCGTGAGGCAATTGGGTAGCTACAATAAGTAGCGGCTCCAGGTTGAGGAACCAGCTATAACGGCTGGGGGACTCGACATGCTAACCACATGTCACCCCTACACTGGCTGTTGATCATCTACCTCTGTGATTGACACATGTGGATGTGAAGCGCCAGCAGCCGGCTGGTAAAAGGGCAACCGCTGAAAAGTGGAAAGACCCTCAATCGGAAATTACGTAAATTTCTCTTTCAAACACGACAGGGCGTATTACGGAATAGCAAAAATAAAATGAACTACTATTACCTAAATTGTTATAATATACTATACGTGGTATATTGTTGCTTGGGAAATATTGCAGCGACAACTCTGTAAAACATCCTGTATTTAAAAAAAACTAATTTTCTGAATTAACACCATCCATCCATAGTAATTCTGCCCGAGAACAGGTCATTCACTGCAATCATAGCATTTTCATGCTATGCTTTGTAGCTTTACTAGGGAATTGTAGGTGTGGTAGCTTCCGTTGCTTTCCTCACCGGTGAAGGATGGATATGATGATAATGATAAGGATGATGACGATAATGATAATGATGACCATATGATTTCGGGGACCGTTTGGGCATTAAAGTTTTCCTGACATTTGTCTTAGAGGTGAGGAAAAACCTCATAAAAACCTCACCCAGAAAAACTGTCCCTATCGTGGATCGAACCCGGGCCCGGGCGTGCTGCCACAGCGGTGGACGAACTAACACCAATATTGATAAATTCTCCTGCTCCTGCTTAGATGCCATTTTTCAACTGCTCTAAACAACTTGATTGAGTTTTCGCTAAACAATTGGGTGTTTTATATTTCTGAAGTAAGTCATTTACAAAAATATCTAACAAATATATATTCGTTGTAAATTCAACCCTTTCAGTTGTCTTTAATATTCTGTTAATTACTTCTTGAACGAGATTATTTTTTAAATATGATGACAATAGGGGTATTTGTAGTAGGCCTACATAACATTCTTCTCGTTTATTTTGATAATAATTTGATGCAAGGCATTTTATGGAACTGTAAATTACATGTACACACTGGAAAATCTGAACAATGAACTACCCAACAGCTGTGGTAGGATAATCGCGACGTAGATATAGGCTTTTCGCCGAACACCCACATACGTGACACTGTCAACGAGAACGGTGCGTACCAAACTCTTCTATTGAATTATTTTTTACATATAGAATTTTATATTATCGATGATAAAATTAATACAGTATGACGTTTTCATCACTCATATTTTCTTTGTGTAGATTAAAATCATATTAAAATATATATTATCAGAATTATTGCCATTTTTTACTTCATTGTGAATTTTCATCTACATTATAATTATTTATTCCAATCAGTTTATTAACAATTGAAAATCATTTTATTTACCTTCACATTACAATATTATTCGCATTATTAAGACCAACCATACGCGTAAATTTAAATTTATAAAAATTATCTACTCGAATGGTATCCTGATATTTCTCCCTTAAATCGACATTTTTAAATTACCATCGGAAATACTGTAGTAACTTGCTATATTATAGCATGATACAACAATTATGGCCTACATTTCCACTTTTAGTTAATGGATTATGCCATTTTTCGTTTTCATTTTTTAAATAAAGTTTTAAATGGTCTACTGTGTAGCGGGAAGTCCTAGATTCGTCCATATTGAAATTCCATTCTGTTTTATTGAATAGCTCATAATCTTTGATAACTGTGTTCATTATTTAAAACTGTATATTTACTTCTTCATTATTCAAACCTTGGGCTTGTGTTCTAGAGAGGTTTTCGCACACAGAGATTTCCCCGACTTTTCAATAATGCTCTTACCAATCTATTCCGGCGATATTGTTTGTTGTGCCTTTCTCTAAATAAAAGAAAATATTTGCAAACACTTTTTCTTATTCTTATGAAAATACACAGAAGAGGCCAGGGTAACTCCCAGAAAATAATCTATATCTGACCGTAAAACATTTGCTCTGAGATCTTTCTTCTTGAGTATTGAAATTGAAACAAAATATAACTCAGAAACTATAAAGTTGATGGGCTCTTCCCCACAACATCTTGTATTATCATTAAGCATTTTATTTTTTTGACATTCATATCTCTTGTTTGTGTCTATAATATAACAAAATAAAATGATTGGATTTTACCAACTTACGTGATTGAAATTCTAATATTTACATATGAACAAATATCAGTCTCTAATTCTGCTTAAATATTGAATGAAGTTGGCAATAAAGTTTCTACTTATTACCTAACCTTTCTCTCCTATTCTAACTAGGCCCAGGGCCTCGAGGAGGGTTACAACCCTCCAAAATATATGGTCATATTCATTCCAAATTTTGACACACGCAGGCTCGGAGTCAAGGGGAAGAACAATATATGTTTCCATTTAGATTGGAGTCATGAAGACATACACGGGTATGCCCATTAGGTCACCACAACCTAACATTTTAAACACCTGTGGTTTGCTAAAACTAAACTATTTTACCTAACATGAGATCAGGTGAAAAGTGATATGAAATCAATGTATGAAGATAAAATGTCATCACGGGGGATTGAACAGGAGCGGACAATATTGATGTGATGATATTCAGGAAACGGAAGAACCACGAGAAAACCCTGAACAATCCCGGCGTGATCCATCTCAACACCCCTCCGGAATCGCCAGAAGTCGAAACTGGGATTCTAGTAGGAGCTACAGCAGACGCTAGTCACGCGTCCACTGAGATGGCAACCTGAACTTTACAGAGATGTTAACACAAATATAACATGTTTCATGCCGATATAATGAAAGCTACATCCACCGCTGTGGTCTCGCGGTAGCGTGCTGACTTGTCACGCAGCGGGCCCGCTCGGGACAAGGTTCCTGGTTGATGGTGTTTTGTGGGGGTTTCTCCTCACCCGTAAGACAAATGTCAGGAAACGTTAAGGTCCAAACGGACCCGGAACATCATCTGGCCATCATTATCATTATTAACATACTCATTAAGTTTAGGTTTAAGGTCTCTCCTGGCGCATCATTACCATCATCACCTATCATATATAATCGGGGCAGCGTAACTCCGCCTTCCAGGCGCCCTAACCTCAAAACTTGGTTACAATAACGCCATGCCAGGAGAGATTACCAGAATGTCGACAACTTGGTGGCATTGGATAATATATATATATATATATATATATATAGGGTGAAAATTATTTAAACCGACAAACTCTGGGAGGTTGTAGGGGACACCAAAACAAATATTTTTCCCTAATGTCATTTGTTTCCTATGAGGATTATTTAAACCGGTAGAGGAAGTTTTCTCTAGCGGCAAATTAATGAAACCAACAAACACTTTTGCACTTTTTATTACCAAGAGACAACACATTAACACAACGCTATTACTTAAATTAAGTACAGGTTCAAAAATGCCTCCATTGACATGTAAACAAAGGTTACACCGGCGGATCATGTTCTGTCTAACACGGGCAAAAGCTCCAGGAGTATCTTTAATTGCTCCTGCTGCTGCTACTAGCCGAGCAACCAGATCCTTTTCTGATGCAACAGGAGTTGTGTAAACAAGGTTGCGCATCTCTCCCCCACAAAAAAATCCAAAGGGACCATATCTGGAGATCGAGCAGGCCATGGTACAGGACCACCTCTGCCAATCAACTTTTCTGAAAACCGTTGGTTCAAGAATCGACACACACGACGACTGAAATGTGCCTGCGCCCCGTCATGTTGGAACCACATGCGTTATCTTGTAGGGAGCGGGACGTCTTCCTGCAATTCTGGCAATGCTCTGGCGAGAAAATTGTAATAGTGTCTGCCATTTAATGGCCTAGGTAGGAGATATGCCCCAATTAAACAGTCCTCAAGAACACCGGCCCACATATATCCAGGTGTATCGCTCCATTAGTAAACAGATACAATTCACTATTACAATGGTGGACAAAACAATTCCTACCATCAACAGCAGTTGCAGTCATGACAACTGAAGAGCGTAATACGCCCTCTACTGATTTAAATAATCCTCATAGGAAAAAATGGTAATAGGGAAAAACATTTGTTTTGTTGTCCCCTACAACCTCCCAGAGTTTGTCGGTTTAAATAATTTTCACCCTGTAAGTTATATGTGTATATATATATATATATATATATATATATATATATATATATACTATGTGATAGAGATAAAAGTCTATTATAATAGCTTTCAGAAAACACTCACTGTTAATAGAGCATATAGAAAGAACTGAGAAGATGTATGGCTTCAGAACATAAGAAGAGGCAACGGACATTTATTTAATGTTAATTTCAAGTTGATACCAACAGAGATATAAAAAATAACCTCAATTACTTTAACATTGAAAATGTACCTACAACGAAATTGTACCACCTAATCCTAAATAATATCTACTATAGCTATTATTTTGTCTGAATTAAAACATAAATTTAATTTGATTTATAATAATAAAGTGTTCTTGTATTTGAAACTTACAAAATATTTCAGGTATATCTTCATAAAATTACATACATTGCATCCTCCAAAAAAAAAAAACGCTTTAAACTGACAATAATACAATAGGCACAAAGAAAATATTTGCATATTATACGGTATTACACTTTATTAACATCGATTCCGTACATTTAGCTATATAATATGTAATGAAAATTCAGGTAAAAACAAAAATTATGAAGTAATATATTTACTCAGAGGAGTAAGTAGATTCATTTTATTGTCATCCTCAGTCATTTAATTTCAGAACGTCGATGTTGTTATATTCTCAATGAATCACTGATCAGCAGGCCTTTACAGTAATGTTTTAATCGAAAAGCAGATGCGTACTATGATAAACGTCAGCCAAATACTGGTCAGCGGAACCATGTTATGGATATCTTCGATTAAATAATGGTCAACATCTTCGTATTGTTATATCCTCGCTGAATAGTGATCAGCAGGTCTGTGTAGTAATACCTTCAATCGAATCACAGATCCATACTATGATTAACCTCGGCCAAATACTTGTCAGCGGAACGATGTTATGGAAATCCTCGGTTAAATAATGTATTGTTGCATGGCACTCCTCGGTTAAATAATGGTCAGTATATCCGTAATGTTATATGATAATCCTCGGTTAAATAATGGTCAGTATCTGCGTATTTTTATATGATAATCCTCGGTTAAACAATGGTCAGTATCTCCATATTGTTATATGATAATCCTCGGTTGAATAATTGTCAGTATCTCCTTATTGTTAAATGATAATCCTCCGTTAAATAATGGTCAGTATATCCGTATTGTTATATGATAATCCCCGATTAAATAATGGTCAGTATCTCCATATTGTTATATGATAATCATCGGTTAAATAATGGTCAGTATCTCCATATTGTTATATAATAATCCTCGGTTAAATAATGGTCAGTATCTCCGTATTGTTATATGATAATCCTCGGTTAAATAATGCTCAGTATCACCGTATTGTTATATGATAATCCTCGGTTAAATAATGGTCAGTATCTCCGTATTGTTATATGATAATCTTCGGTTAAATAATGGTCAGTATCTCTGAATTGTTATATGATAATCCTCGGTTAAATAATGGTCAGTATCTCCGTATTGTTATATGATAATCCTCGGTTGAATAATGGTCAGTATCTCCTTATTGTTAAATGATAATCCTCGGTTAAATAATGGTCAGTATATCCGTATTGTTATATGATAATCCTCGGTTAAATAATGGTCAGTATATCCGTATTGTTATATGATAATCCTCGGTTAAATAATGGTCAGTATATCCGTATTGTTATATGATAATCCTCGGATAAATAATGGTCAGTATCTCCATGATAATCCGCGGTTAAATAATGATCAGTATATCCGTATTGTTATATGATAATCCTCGGTTAAATAATGATCAGTATTTCCGTATTGTTATATGATAATCCTCGGTTAAATAATGGTCAGTATCTCCGTATTGTTATATGATAATCCTCGGTTGAATAATGGTCAGTATCTCCTTATTGTTAAATGATAATCCTCGGTTAAATAATGGTCAGTATATCCGTATTGTTATATGATAATCCTCGGTTAAATAATGGTCAGTATATCCGTATTGTTATATGATAATCCTCGGTTAAATAATGGTCAGTATCTCCGTATTGTTATATGAGAATCCTCGGTTAAATAATGGTCAGTATATCCGTATTGTTATATAATAATCCTCGGTTAAATAATGGTCAGTACCTCCATATTGTTATATGATAATCCTCGGTTAAATAATGGTCAGTATCTCCGTATTGTTATATGATAATCCTCGGTTAAATAATGGTCAGTATCTCCGTATTGTTTTATGATAATCCTCGGTTAAATAATGGTCAGTATCTCCGTATTGTTATACGATAATCCTCGGTTAAATAACGGTCAGTATATCCGTATTGTTATATGATAATCCTCGGTTAAATAATGGTCAGTATCTCCATGATAATCCGCGGTTAAATAATGATCAGTATATCCGTATTGTTATATGATAATCCTCGGTTAAATAATGATAAGTATTTCCGTATTGTTATATGATAATCCTCGGTTAAATAATGGTCAGTATATCCGTATTGTTATATGATAATCCTCGGTTGAAAAATGGTCAGTATCTCCTTATTGTTAAATGATAATCCTCGGTTAAATAATGGTCAGTATATCCGTATTGTTATATTATAATCCTCGGTTAAATAATGGTTAGTATCTCCATGATAATCCTCGGTTAAATAATGGTCAGTATATCCGTACTATTATATGATAATCCTCGGTTAAATAATGGTCAGTATCTCCGTATTGTTATATGATAATCCTCGGTTGAATAATGGTCAGTATCTCCTTATTGTTAAATGATAATCCTCGGTTAAATAATGGTCAGTATCTCCGTATTGTTATATGATAATCCTCGGTTAAATAATGGTCAGTATCTCCGTATTGTTATATGAGAATCCTCGGTTAAATAATGGTCAGTATATCCGTATTGTTATATAATAATCCTCGGTTAAATAATGGTCAGTACCTCCATATTGTTATATGAAAATCCTCGGTTAAATAATGGTCAGTATCTCCTTATTGTTAAATGATAATCCTCGGTTAAATAATGGTCAGTATCTCCGTATTGTTATATGATAATCCTCGGTTAAATAATGGTCAGTATCTCCGTATTGTTATATGAGAATCCTCGGTTAAATAATGGTCAGTATATCCGTATTGTTATATAATAATCCTCGGTTAAATAATGGTAGTATCTCCGTATTGTTATATGATAATCCTCGGTTAAATAATGGTCAGTATCTCCGTATTGTTTTATGATAATCCTCGGTTAAATAACGGTCAGTATATCCGTATTGTTATATTATAATCCTCGGTTAAATAATGGTTAGTATCTCCATGATAATCCTCGGTTAAATAATGGTCAGTATATCCGTACTGTTATATGATAATCCTCGGTTAAATAATGGTCAGTATCTCCGTATTGTTATATGATAATTTTCGGTTGAATAATGGTCAGTATCTCCTTATTGTTAAATGATAATCCTCGGTTAAATAATGGTCAGTATATCCGTATTGTTATATGATAATCCTCGGTTAAATAATGGTCAGTATCTCCGTATTGTTATATGAGAATCCTCGGTTAAATAATGGTCGGTATATCCGTATTGTTGTATAATAATCCTCGGTTAAATAATGGTCAGTACCTCCATATTGTTATATGAAAATCCTCGGTTAAATAATGGTCAGTATCTCCGTATTGTTATATGATAATCCTCGGTTAAATAATGGTCAGTATCTCCGTATTGTTATATGATAATCTTCGGTTAAATAATGGTCAGTATCTCCGTATTGTTATATGATAATCCTCGGTTAAATAATGGTCAGTATCTCCGTATTGTTATATGATAATCCTCGGTTAAATAATGGTCAGTATCTCCGTATTGTTTTATGATAATCCTCGGTTAAATAATGGTCAGTATCTCCGTATTGTTATACGATAATCCTCGGTTAAATAATGGTCAGTATATCCATATTGTTATATGATAATCCTCGGTTAAATAATGGTCAGTATCTCCATGATAATCCGCGGTTAAATAATGATCAGTATATCCGTATTGTTATATGATAATCCTCGGTTAAATAATTATCAGTATTTCCGTATTGTTATATGATAATCCTCGGTTAAATAATGGTCAGTATATCCGTATTGTTATATGATAATCCTCGGTTGAATAATGGTCAGTATCTCCTTATTGTTAAATGATAATCCTCGGTTAAATAATGGTCAGTATATCCGTATTGTTATATTATAATCCTCGGTTAAATAATGGTTAGTATCTCCATGATAATCCTCGGTTAAATAATGGTCAGTATATCCGTACTGTTATATGATAATCCTCGGGTAAATAATGGTCAGTATCTCCGTATTGTTATATGATAATCCTCGGTTGAATAATGGTCAGTATCTCCATGATAATCCTCGGTTAAATAATGGTCAGTATATCCGTATTGTTAAATGATAATCCTCGGTTAAATAATGGTCAGTATATCCGTATTGTTATATGATAATCCTCAGTTAAATAATGGTCAGTATCTCCATATTATTATATGATAATCCTCGGTTGAATAATGGTCAGTATCTCCGTATTGGTATATGGTAATCCTCGGTTAAATAATGGTCAGTGTATTGTTATATGGTAATCCTCGGTTAAATAATGGTCAGTATCTCCATATTGTATATCCTCGGTCAAATAGAGATTAAAAGAAAATATATTATAGATATCCTCTGTCATTTAGTGACCGTAAGACCCATAGTTTTACATCTTCGAATTTCTTTATACTCGGTCATTTAGCTTTCAGAATATCCATATTTTCGAAACCTCGGTCATTTATTGGCCAGAATGTATCTACTTTTTTATCCTCGGTCATTTAGTAGTCTGGAGATCCACATGTTTATATACTTGGTACTTTAGTACTCAGGAGATCCATTTTTTTATATCCACGGTCATTGTTGTCCAGAATATATATAATTTTATATCATCGGTCGTTTAGTGGTCTCACGTTTCATATTTTCGTATTATTGATCACATAGACGTCAGAATATACATAAACCTCCTTTTATTATCATCGACCATTCGATGGTCAGAAGATACATATTGTTTATATCCTCGGTTATAATGAGCAGTCAAACAGAGGTCAGCAGAAGTATATTATTGATATCCTCGTTCAAATAATAGTCACAAGATCCAGATGTTTATATCCTCGATGAAACGGCAGTCAACAGGTCTGTAATGTAATATTCTCAATCAAAAAGCAGATACATACTACGGATATCTTCGGTATATTAGTGGTTACCTCTGGGACGGGAGTTCCTATCTGCTACACTCCGCGTGGGGTTCGTGATGAATCGAACCCAGGGCAGACTTTTTTTAGGGTAAACCCTGACAAAAAGTCAATCCACTACCCCTCCAAACTCATGTTTTCTATTTCGTTCAATTTCATTTAATCTGCCCATTTGATAGTGCGGCAGACCAGGTCAGTAAGTATCTTCGTATATCATAGACCTTCAATTAGAGGGACATTCATCTCATCCTGTTATTATCGCCTCACTATGATGGTTGTCCGTTTATATAAAAGCGGGTGCCGCGCGACAATGCTTGACAATGATTAACATGCGGAATTATTATAGTGGCAGTAGTCGGCATCTTTGTATTTAATTTTATATAACAGCTGCGGGGAAACAAAGCGAGCCGTCAGACAAGCATCATAGTGAGGCTATAATACTCCATCTGATATTATACCGGACACGAACAGAGATTTTAAATTATATGTACAATATATATTTCGATGGATACATTAAAGAAAAATAAACGCCTGAACCGGGATTAGAACTCGAGACTTCTAACTTCATACGTTAGTATAACCATTAATCCACTCAAACTTCTAGCTCAAACATTCATTTTATTCCTTATACTGGTATATGTCCACCGCTGTGGTCTCAAGGTAGCGTGCTGTCTTGTTACACAGCGGGCGCGGGTTCGATCCACGGTCGGGGCAGTTTTTCTGGGTGAGGTTTTATCGGGGTTTTTCCTCACCTGTAAAACAAATGTCAGGAATACTTTAAGGCACAAAGAGTCCCCGAAATAATATGGCCATCATCATAACCATCATAACCCTTATCATTTATCATCATCAATCATCACCCTTCACCGGTGTGGAAAGCAACGGGAAGCTACTACACCTACAATTCCTTAGTAAAGCTGCAATCATAGCATGAAAATGCTATGAATGCAGTGAAGGACCTGCCTTCGGGCAGAATTACTATGGATGGATGGATATCGGTATATGATTCTTAATCACGAGAGGCAACGGTACTACGCCCGTATTGTCTACTCGCGCCTTGTGTAACAAGTAAACATTTTATGTAAATGTCAAAATTAAATTATAACACCGACATAAAAATGTGTTACTGCTATAATGTAAATATTCTCTTTGAAATACTTATATGTTATAGCTGCCGCGGGATGGCAATGACGACTATTACGTTGCCTCTCCTGATTGAGAATTGTTTAAGGAAGGATATATATATATATCTGTAACTGAACTAAAGCATTGCCACTATTGAACCCGTAGGTCCATGGCCGTGGGGTCAGAAGCTCTAGAAATAATGTTTTCCAATTAACCCCTGCATAATCTATTTCGCTTAAATCATGGTTAATATTATTCTTCCACCTCATTCTTGGCCAATTTACTGGGCGTTTTCTTCTAACTTACCTTCAAGAAGTTACCAAGCCCCCCTCTCATTCCCAATTCGTGCCACATCTCCTGACCATCGTAGTTTATGTAATATTATAATTGAAATAAATATATTAAGATGAGCAGGACATATTAAGTAAATGGGTAGAGAATATATAGAAAATTTGATGTGAACAAATAATTGGAAGTCCAAATTTTTGCTGGATTAATGGAGTTATGGAGAATATTAGGAAGGTGGGAATAAGAAATTGGTGGAATGGGCCCGGGAATATATCGCCTTGGAGGAGGATCCTAAAGATTCTGTCACATATTGGTCCGTAAATCAGTTTTTTATTATGTAGTTCAAAATTAAATTCGGTAAGTATTACAAAGATTGCGACTTAGCTTTAGTGATACGAGACATATTTGGGAATTATACATTACAGCCAGTCCCGGGTTCAAGTCCCGGTCTGAGCGTATAATTTTTCTCTTCAAATATGATTTATCCATCATTGAGATGTACGAAATCAATAATAAAAACTTGGAAAACGCCGTACTGGCTGTAATGTATAATTCCCAAATATGTCTTCTTAATTAAGGAGCCGCCATTTGCAAGATAGAAGCATGGCTTCACAGCATTTGGTGGATGGGAATTACAATGTATATAGAGAAGGATTTGCGTTTAGATCGGTACTTGCTCAGGTAGCTCAGTTGGTAGAGCACTTGGTCTAGAGAACCAAGGGTCCCGGGTTCAAGTCCCGATCTGAGCGTATAATTTTTCTCTTCAAATATGATTTATCCATCATTGAGATGTACGAAATCAATAATAAAAACTTGGAAAAAGCCGTACTCGCTGTAATGTATAATTCCCAAATATGTCTTCTAATTAAGGAGCCGCCATTTGCAAGATAGAAGCATGGCTTCACAGCATATGGTGGATGGGAATTACAATGTATATAGAGAAGGATTTGCGTTTAGATCGGTACTTGCTCAGGTAGCTCAGTTGGTAGAGCACTTGGTCTAGAGAACCAAGGGTCCCGGGTTCAAGTCCCGGTCTGAGCGTATAATTTTTCTCTTCAAATATGATTTATCCATCATTGAGATGTACGAAAACAATAATAAAAACTTGGAAAAAGCCGTACTGGCTGTAATGTATAATTCCCAAATATGTCTTCTTAATTAAGGAGCCGCCATTTGCAAGATAGAAGCATGGCTTCACAGCATTTGGTGGATGGGAATTACAATGTATATAGAGAAGGATTTGCGTTTAGATCGGTACTTGCTCAGGTAGCTCAGTTGGTAGAGCACTTGGTCTAGAGAACCAAGGGTCCCTGGTTCAAGTCCCGGTCTGAGCGTATATATTTTCTCTTCAAATATGATTTATCCATCATTGAGATGTACGAAATCAATAATAAAAACTTGGAAAAAGCCGTACTGGCTGTAATGTATAATTCCCAAATATGTCTTCTTAATTAAGGAGCCGCCATTTGCAAGATAGAAGCATGGCTTCACAGCATTTGGTGGATGGGAAATACAATGTATATAGAGAAGGATTTGCGTTTAGATCGGTACTTGCTCAGGTAGCTCAGTTGGTAGAGCACTTGGTCTAGAGAACCAAGGGTCCCGGGTTCAAGTCCCGGTCTGAGCGTATAATTTTTTCTCTTCAAATATGATTTATCCATCATTGAGATGTACGACATCAATAATAAAAACTTGGAAAAAGCCGTACTGGCTGTAATGTATAATTCCCAAATATGTCTTCTTAATTAAGGAGCCGCCATTTGCAAGATAGAAGCATGGCTTCACAGCATTTGGTGGATGGGAATTACAATGTATATAGAGAAGGATTTCCGTTTAGATCGGTACTTGCTCAGGTAGCTCAGTTGGTAGAGCACTTGGTCTAGAGAACCAAGGGTCCCGGGTTCAAGTCCCGGTCTGAGCGTATAATTTTTCTCTTCAAATATGATTTATCCATCATTGAGATGTACGAAATCAATAATAAAAACTTGGAAAAAGCCGTACTGGCTGTAATGTATAATTCCCAAATATGTCTTCTTAATAAGGAGCCGCCATTTGCAAGATAGAAGCATGGCTTCACAGCATTTGGTGGATGGGAAATTACAATGTATATAGAGAAGGATTTGCGTTTAGATCGGTACTTGGCTCCAGGTAGCTCAATTGGTAGAGCACTTGGTCTAGAGAACCAAGGGCCCCGGGTTCAAGTCCCGGTCTGAGCGTATAATTTTTCTCTTCAAATATGATTTATCCATCATTGAGATGTACGAAATCAATAATAAAAACTTGGAAAAGCCGTACTGGCTGTAATGTATAATTCCCAAATATGTCTTCTTAATAAAGGAGCCGCCATTTGCAAGATAGAAGCATGGCTTCACAGCATTTGGTGGATGGGAATTACAATGTATATAGAGAAGGATTTGCGTTTAGATCGGTACTTGCTCAGGTAGCTCAGTTGGTAGAGCACTTGGTCTAGAGAACCAAGGGCCCCGGGGTTCAAGTCCCGGTCTGAGCGTATAATTTTTCTCTTCAAATATGATTTATCCATCATTGAGATGTACGAAATCAATAATAAAAAAAAAGAAAAATGATTATGTTACATTCGTTGTTAGTATGTGTAAATAAGTTTGTAATTTGTAATTGTAATTTTGTATTTGCTATAATATTATTATTTATTTACTTCTGTAAAATCCCAAATACGTATTGTAATATTGTAATTACTAAAATTTAGAAACCGTAAAATATAAACGATATAATCAAAGGCATTGCCCACTATGTGTCTTTATATCATTTACCAAGCCGATCTAACACTGCACACGATCGACCAATTTCTTATTCCTACTCTCCTCATATTCTACGAAAATCTATCATTCCAGTGAGAATTTGGTCTTCCAACTGTTTATTCACCTTAAAATATGCTACTTTTCATTGCGCATATTTTGAGTATATTCTGGTCATCTTATTCTATTCTCAGATTATTTCAATTGTGGGAACTATCAAGTAATTATAATATATATATACTTTAGGTTTTTTAGAGATAGAAATATCTACAACCAGTAGATTGGATGGACCGACAGAATTGGCTATTGGGAATCGGACGATATCAAAGACATAATCAACCGATGATATATATATATATATATATATATATATATATCTGCAAAAAAGATCAGAACCGTGATTTGAATCAAAGATCTCCAACTTCTTCACTCAGGCTTCTAGTTCAAACAATATTTTTTCTTTCCTTTTATACAATTCTCTATTGCAAGAGGCAGCGGGACATTGCTTTCAGGCCTTTTTACAACTTCTATAACAAGAAAGCATTTTTAATTGATATTTTACTTCATAGTGGTAACTTTTTTATTTCTAAGCTATATTAAATTTTGACATTTAGAAATGAAATCAAGTATTAAACGAAAGGAATAGAAATTAACCCTAAACTGGAGATAAAAAATGTTTACACTTGGAGCTTGAGTGAAGAATATGGTTATCTCGGTAACTTATAAAGTTAGACGTCTCGGATTCAAATCTCGATTCAGGCGTTATTTTTACTTTCCATGTATATTTCGGCTTTATTGCAAAATGTCAAAATGTATTATAACATCGAAATAATATAGTGCCTATATATGCATGTTAAAGAGAAACTCTTTGCTCATGGAAAGTGAATGGCAGGTCGAGAATGGGATGAGATGAAGTTCCCATTATTGAGATTTTATGATATAGGAAATATGCCGGCTGACAGCCTGTCCGCACAATCACATGGCAATGAATTGAAATGGAGGCGAATAGATAACATGAGTTTGGAGATATGAGGATTTTTTTTGTAGAGGAAATCGGAAGAAATTCCTTGAAAGTATTAATGTTTTTATAATAATATATTTTCTCAGAGTAATTAATAAAAACAACAACATTCATCGATATTTCAGTCAAATATTTAAATTGTTTCAAGTTCAAATATATCCATCCATAGTAATTATGCCCGATGGCAGGTCCTTCACTGCAATCATAGCATTTTCATGCTATGCTTTGCACTTTACTAGGTGTGGTAGCTTCCTGTTGCTTTCCACACCGGTGGAGGATGTTGATGACGGCCGGATGATTCCAGGGACCGTTGGCCCTAAAGCGTCCCTGGCATTTGTCTTACAGGTTGAGAAAAACCCCCGAAAATAACCTCACCCAGGAGCCTGTCCGTGACCGGAATCGAACCCGGGCCCGCTGCGTGACAAGGCAGCACGCTACTTTGAGACCACAGCGGGACTATATATATATATACACACACACACAGTTGCAACTAAATGTTTGTTACGTCATAAGGGAATATTTATTTACCCCAAAATATATGTTTTAAATTAACAAACCAGTATGAAAAAAACTATAAAAATACAAAATGATTCCTACCCCAGACTAAACATAGCAGTGTGGAGAATGCAACTTCAACTCACCAAAATTCCATTACCATGTATGCTGCAGTACCGTAATTTATTAGAGACAAATCCCGAGAAAACTCCCAAGTTAATATTAATTTACATGGACTATTTATTTAATTCATAAATTCCATAATATTGTATAGAATTCATTCCACTTATTCCAATATATTTATGTAATTTATTGTTTCTACAGTTACTATCTCGTTTGTTTAAAGACAATTGTTTCAATAATTGATTAATTACAATTGGATATCAATACATTTTTGTTTAAAAATTGTTTCCAAAAGTTATGACATAGAAAATGGCACTGCTAGAACGATTATTAAAATTTTCGTTTCTGGTGAACTCCTACATCTAATAATCTGTTTGTGATGGCTATTGAAATCGACCCATATCTATTTTTATCGATTGGAATACGCCAAGATTGGTTTCAATGAAACACAAAATTGCGTCCGCAACTCAATAGCTTCACTACTTTCCGAATCCCCTCTAAAATTACGACAAAAGAAGATCTGGATCAAGGGACAACAACTTAAATGTCGCCAGAGGCAGAGGGTTGGATTCGGACCAAAAAAAGACGACGATAATGTGTTTGGGTTTCTGGAAGGCAATTATAGCTGTTAAGATACGGGTTTATTATTATTAATATTATTACACTATTATTATTATTATTATCATTGTTATTATTATGGTTATTATTATTATTATTATTATTATTACACTATTGTTATTATTATGGTTATTATTATTATTATTATTATTATTATTATTATTATTATTATTATTATTATTATTATTATTATTATTCCGGTGGAGTCGAACCTTCTGGCGGATTCATAACCTTGAGACTGACTCAATATCTAACTGAAATGAGAACCAGACGTTTCTTCTGGGGGTAAAGGCTGTCCGTACGCTAGGTTTACAAGGCGCAGATATCAGTGACGATACTCTAGACTAGTGGGGACTCTAACCTCTTACTACCCCAAAGACTACCTAAGGTCTGTAATGGGATCACTTTATCTTATCATAAGTAATGCCACGAGTGATTTCCAAATTATCGATAAATTCACGACTCACGAAGTGAGGAGTGAATTTATCTAGAGAATTTGGAAATCAAGAGTGGCATTTGTTAGGACTATTTAACGAATAAAATTAAGCTGTTTACTCACAAATCATTATTTAACTATAGTTATTTTAAAATATTTATATATTTAATGTAAACGGCGATGTTTGAAAACAAATGAGAAACGATAGGTAACGCTTCTACTGCTTCTTTTGTTTATCACTGCAACCAGATCATACTATTTATTGCCAAAGGGAACGCAATATTGTAAGGAGGAGCTTTCTTTAATATGGTAATCATAACACTGATAAATATTTGTTGAAACACGACTCTGATTGGTTGTAATACATAAATCATTGAAACGTGATTGGTCATTGACTCCCATTTGGGGCATGAGTTAAAATAGTCATTATTTTATTATTTATTATTATTATTTGTTATTATTATTGTTTTATTATTGTTATTATTATTGTTATTATGTTATTATTATATTATTATTATTATTATTATTATTATTATTATTATTATTATTATTACAAGCGAACCCGACAAACGATGTCATGCCCGAACGTTCAATTCTCGTATCATGGCCGGACGATAAAAATTAGCTACTTTTTAGCCATAAAATTCACTAATAAATAAGTTTGCAAAAAATTTCTCATCTGTTGAGGCTCAAGAAGCGTGCATTAAGATGTTACATTGTTTGTCGCGCGGAATATGTCGACAATGCAGATGACTATACATCTGACATAAAAAAAATTCGAATAACCCGTTCGCCGTGCCACTTAACGAGTCCAATTGGTGAATCCAAACTATGCAAGGACCCACTCAAACATATCTACAAAATTTCATCGAAATTCGTGCAGTCGTTTAGGTAGTTTTTAATTTCGGATTTAAAGTAAACTTCCACTTCTAATTGCCTGATTTCGCTCATCTTTTTGTTTAAATATCTACTTCGATTTATTTAATAGGATGAACTGAGATTCGTTGTGAAACATCGAAAATTGTGACCGCTAGAGCGTTTTTTATATTTTCACGTCATGTGAACTTCTACCCTAATGGTTTTAGAGTGTCCAATTGCGAATCTGAAACATCCAGAGAGACTCAAACAACACAAAAATTTTCTAAGTAATGCCACCGAGTGATTTCCAAATCATCGATAAGTTTAATCTAGAGAATTTGGAAATCAAGAGTGGCATTTGTTAGGAACTTTTTAACGAATAAAATTAGCTGTTTACTCACAAATCATTATTTAACTATAGTTATTTTAAAATATTATATATTTAATGAAACGGCGATGTTTGAAAACAAATGAGAAACGATAGGTACGTCTTCTACTGCTTCTTTTTGTTTATCACTGCAACCAGATCATACTATTTATTGCCAAAGGAACGCAATATTGTAAGGAGGAGCTTTCTTTAATATGGTAATCATAACACTGATAAATATTTGGTGAAACACGACTCTGATTGGTTGTAATACAGAAATCATTGAAACGTGATTGGTCATTGACTCCCATTTGGGGCATGAGTTAAATAGTCATTATTATTATTATTATTATTATTATTGTTATTATTATTGTTATTATTATTGTTATTATTATTGTTATTATTGTTATTATTATTATTATTATTATTATTATTATTATTATTATTATTATTATTATTATTATTATATTATTACAAGCGAACCCGACAAACGATGTCATGCCCGAACGTTCAATTCTCGTATCATGGCCGGACGATAAAAATATTAGCTACTTTTTAGCCATAAAATTCACTAATAAATAAGTTTGCAAGAAAATTTCTCATCTGTTGAGGCTCAAGAAGCGTGCATTAAGATGTTACATTGTTGTCGCGCGGAATATGTCGACAATGCAGATGACTATACATCTGACATAAAAAAAATTCGGATAACCCGTTCGCCGTGCCACTTAACGAGTCCAATTGTGAATCCAAACTATGCAAGGACCCACTCAAACATATCTACAAAATTTCATCGAAATTCGTGCAGTCGTTTAGGTAGTTTTTAATTTCGGATTTAAAGTAAACTTCCACTTCTAATTGCCTGATTTCGCTCATCTTTTTTTAAATATCTACTTCGATTTATTTTAATAGGATGAACTGAGATTCGTTGTGAAACATCGAAAATTGTGACCGCTAGAGCGTTTTTTATATTTTCACGTCATGTGAACTTCTACCCTAATGGTTTTAGAGTGTCCAATTGCGAATCTGAAACATCCAGAGAGACTCAAACAAACACAAAAATTTTCATAAGTAATGCCACGAGTGATTTCCAAATCATCGATAAGTTTATCTAGAGAATTTGGAAATCAAGAGTGGCATTTGTTAGGACTTTTTAACGAATAAAATTAAGCTGTTTACTCACAAATCATTATTTAACTATAGTTATTTTAAAATATTTATATATTTAATGTAAACGGCGATGTTTGAAAACAAATGAGAAACGATAGGTACGCTTCTACTGCTTCTTTTGTTTATCACTGCAACCAGATCATACTATTTATTGCCAAAGGAACGCAATATTGTAAGGAGGAGCTTTCTTTAATATGGTAATCATAACACTGATAAATATTTGGTGAAACACGACTCTGATTGGTTGTAATACAGAAATCATTGAAACGTGATTGGTCATTGACTCCCATTTGGGGCATGAGTTAAATAGTCATTATTATTATTATTATTATTATTATTATTGTTATTATTATTGTTATTATTATTGTTATTATTATTGTTATTATTGTTATTATTATTATTATTATTATTATTATTATTATTATTATTATTATTATTATTATTACAAGCGAACCCGACAAACGATGTCATGCCCGAACGTTCAATTCTCGTATCATGGCCGGACGATAAAAATATTAGTTACTTTTTAGCCATAAAATTCACTAATAAATACGTTTGCAAGAAAATTTCTCATTGCCATCTGTTGAGGCTCAAGAAGCGTGCATTAAGACGTTACATTGTTGTCGCGCGGAATATGTCGACAATGCAGATGACTATACATCTGACATAAAAAAAATTCGGATAACCCGTTCGCCGTGCCACTTAACGAATCCAATTGTGAATCCAAACTATGCAAGGACCCACTCAACATATCTACAAAATTTCATCGAACTCCGTGCAGTCGTTTAGGTAGTTTTTAATTTCGGATTTAAAGTAAACTTCCACTTCTAATTGCCTCATTTTCGCTCATCTTTTTTTAAATATCTACTTCGATTTATTTTAATAGGATGAACTGAGATTCGTTGTGAAACATCGAAAATTGTGACCGCTAGAGCGATTTTTATATTTTCACGTCATGTGAACTTCTACCCTAATGGTTTTAGAGTGTCCAATTGCGAATCTGAAACATCCAGAGAGACTCAAACAAACACAAAAATTTTCATAAGTAATGCCACGAGTGATTTCCAAATCATCGATAAGTTTATCTAGAGAATTTGGAAATCAAGAGTGGCATTTGTTAGGACTTTTTAACGAGTAAAATTAAGCTGTTTATTCACAAATCATTGTTTAACTATAGTTATTTTAAAATATTTATGTATTTAATGTAAACGGCGATGTTTGAAAACAAATCAGAAATGTGAGGTTATGTTCATTCACTGCTGCTTGATCATATTATTTATTGCCAAATAAGATCTCAATATTGTAAGAGTGCACCCAAGTGGAGAAATAAACACATCAAATTATATATAATAATCAACATTACGGGTTATTCATTTATTTTGTTAGTAAACAACTCCTTAAAATCAAGGAATATGTTCATTATTTGCTATATTCAATGTATTTTTTGGAGAAAAATAATGTCCTGTCCTGTTCAGAACATTCAAAAAGGAGGAGCTTTCTTTATCACAAAAGCAGTAGCTGATAAAGAGAAATCGATAAAGAGCGAGGTGAAACACGACTGTCATTGGTTGTAAAACAAAAATAATTGAAACATGATTGGTCATTGACTAGCATTTGTGGCATGAGTTAAATAGTCATTAAAATCAATGCAGTCGTTTAGGCAGTTTTTAATTTCGGATTTTAAGTAAACCTCCACTTTCAATTGTCGGATTTCCCTCATTTTTTGACAATACCTACCTCGGTTTATATTAATAGGTCATACTGAGTTTCATTGTGAAACATAAAAAAATTTGACCAATAGAACGATTTTTAAATTTTTACTTGAGATGAAATCCGACATCTAATGGTGTTATACGATCCAATTGTGAATCGAAGCCATCCAGGGACGCACTCAAACATACAAAAGAAAAAAATCAAAATAGGTCCAGTCGTATAGGGTTTTTTTAAATTTCGGATTTCAAGTAACCCCCCAATTCTAACGGTCGGGTTTTGCTGATTTTTGGATAATACATACCTCGGTTTATGTTTATAGGATATTCCGAGTTTTGTTGTAAAATATAGAAAATTGCGATCTCTAGAGCAATTTTTTAATTTTCATTTCCGGTGAACGCCTATAAATTATGATTTTAAAACATAATAAATAACGGCTAAACATTCGCCGCATCTGAAACTCTGTAGGCCTATATACGAATTTTCACGAAGATCGGTTGAACGGTTTAGAAGTCTATAAAAGACAGACACTCGTAATTATCACTCATAAATATATACATATACATTAATATGATTATTATTGTTATTATTATTATCATTATTATTATCATTATTATCATTATTATTATTATTATTATTATTATTATTATTATTATTATTATTATTATTATTATTATTATTATTATTATTATTGTTGTTGTTGTTGTTGTTGTTGTTGTTGGAGGAGGGCTTTTAGAAATTCAAGAAGAGTCAAAATTAGAAATAATAAAGTTAGAGAAATAATAGATGTTTAAAAATGTGTTATACAAGTTATTGAAGAAAGAAGACTGAAATTGTTAGGCCACGTAAAGGGGATGTGTGATGACAGAATACCCCCTAAGATGATATTAAATTTTGAAGTGGAGGGCAACAGATGAAAAGGGAGACCAAAAGGACAGTATATTCAAGGACTGCATAAGGGTATGGTGACGATAAGATTAACAGAGTGATGCAGACAATAGGAATTTATGGAGGAGTAAAATTTACAATGGGTCGTAGGGAAACTACTGGTTTGTAGAGAAATTTCTAATAAATAAGATTATCATCATCATCATCATAGTACATTCACGAATTTAGGCCATTTGTTGACCTGTTTCGGCCTCAAGAGAAACACCATCCAGAAGTCTTTTGATTGGACGTCCTGGTCTTCTTCTTCCTGCAGGTTGATATCTTAACATTAGTTTGAGTATTCTGTGATCTTCCATTCGATGAACATGTTGTATCCATCTTGACTTATAATCATAAATTTTGTTTTCTAAAGATTCCATGTGTAATTCTTCTAAGATGTCTTCATTTTTTTGTGATCTAGTAGTGTGTATCCTGCAGTCCTCCGAAGATATCTCATTTCAGCAGATCTAAGTCTCTGTATATCCTTCTGTTTCAACGTCCATACTTCGCTACCATACAAAAGAGTTGGAAGAGCCAGTGTTTTATACACTTTCAGTCTTGAATGCTTTTGGACTAACTGTGGCTTGAAGATAGAATTTATTAACCCTAAAATTCTTAAAAATTTTATTATTATTATTATTATTATTATTATTATTATTATTATTATTATTATTATTATTGCTATTGCTATTGCTATTGCTATTGCTATTTGGAATTAAACAGCCAAGTGCTATATTTTCGGTGAATAGCGCCATTGATGTCGAACATAAGTGATCCATTGTTACATCTATCTATGTGGACTTAGTGGAACAGTCGTTACCATGCCAGACTCTGATCCGAATTAATCGGATTCAATTCTGGCAGAGAATGATGGATACTTTAAGGCATACATTCCTAATCAAAACTTTCTTGGAGAGTAAATGTAATTTTGTGTCAGTTACGCATATTTAAGGCACGTATAACAACCTCAAGTCTGGAATAAGTGATTTCTGAATAAATGTGTCAGCCTATCGCCTGATATTGAAATGCAATGTTTAATGACCTGAGCTACTAAAGGTCATCGTTAAACAATATGCTACTACTGATACTAATATTTTTACTACAACTACTAGTATTCTTACTACTACAGCTGCTATTTTTAATATAATTGTTACTGCTACTATTGCCATTTACTATTACTACCAAAATACTGTTAATACCACTATCGCACTATCACCACTACTATTGTATAGCTGGTTTAACTTGGCAGAGAGAGAGATGGAGATACAAGGGTAGATCGTTGGCACTTTAGTCCAGATACAAAGGAAATAACCTACCCTGTTGTCAGTTTTCCTCTTCCCCCATATCCTATTAACATCTGGTGAAGAAACTCCGACAACACTGGTGCGATGAGAGAGGTGAGTATACATCTGTCTCATTCTGGAAATTTCTCGTAAAGTTAAACCAGAGAGACTATAACTCACTGACCCTATCCTACCCGGAGGTTCATTGCCACGCGGTCATGAGCCCGCCATACTTATCTATCTTTCTATATAATTAACCTCTCACTAATTATGGACAATGTTATTTTCCCACCTCATTCTTGACCCACGCTTTGCTGCTGGTTTTCCTAAAATGAGTATTCCTGCTCATCGTTTTATTCCCTATTCGTGCCATATATCTTCTCTATCGGAGTCAATGGCACCTAAACTTTCTTATTACGTTTGTTTTCGTGTAAAGGTAGTTTAGCTCAGTGTTATATAGTTTCCTACATTCACCAGTCTCTTGATCTCCCTTTAATTGCACAATTTTCCTATGAACTTTATTCTACGTAAAATATTGGTGATATTTTATCTTCTTTTATTAAAGTAACACTCCTTATTTCTACATTCATATAATTAAACCAGAAGGGAAAGAGTTTGATATAATTTTAATTTAATTTTTTTAAAGAATTTGAGGTAATTAGTATTATTATTATTACTACATCTACTACCATAACTGCTGCTACTAATTCAAATATTACTGTCGCTAGTAACACTATTACTAGTATAGCCACCAATAATATTACCACTATTATACTATAATATTGAAGTATTAAAATATGTACCTGATATAGCAGTCGTCCTCACTAAATCAACTTCTGTTTAAAAAAAATTCGTTGAGTGCTTAAAGCAATGATGGCCTTTCCAAATCAAGGTTCATCATCTGCATTATATTTGATACTGAAGTTGGTGTGTAGTTTGTACAACTATAGTACCAAATAGAATGCAGAAGATGAAACTTGATTTTGAAAGGCCTTCTTTGGTTTAACCACTGGACGAAGCTTCTTTTTAAACAGAAGT
Organism: Diploptera punctata; assembly: GCA_030220185.1. Lineage (NCBI taxonomy): Eukaryota > Metazoa > Arthropoda > Insecta > Blattodea > Blaberidae > Diploptera > Diploptera punctata. The sequence continues at coordinate 98,825 of JASPKZ010007885.1, read as the reverse complement.
TGATTGAGTTGAGGACGACTGCTATATCAAGTAATATTTTTAATATTTTAACCTAATATTTCATTACCTCAACGGTGTTTTACAACGAATTTTAGAATAATAGACTATTGCTACTGTTACACTACTATTTTTACTGCTATCACAATTGATACCACCACTGCTACCATCACTAATATTACCATCACTACTGCTACCAATACAACTACCAATACTACTAAAACTACTACCACTACTGCTACTACTACCACCATAATACCATCATTATTACCAATATATTACCACTACAACTATTACTGCTACTAATGCTACTGCTAAAAACACTATTGAAGTGCGCATCCTAAAACTTATCTTCTTAGTCCCTCGAGTAGTTCCATCCGTTTTTCCGATCTCCTTGGTATGACCTCATTCCTACGTCTCCGCCAGCGTCATTGGACAAGCTCGTCCATATTTGTACGCCAGCCATGATTGCACGGGCTCAGAAGAGAAGTGAACAGCTTCAAAAACTCTCCATTTCAGAATTTTGTTTGTACAGATCAGGGAGCCAGGTTGGCTCTCTCAACATTTTCTTATAAGTTCAAAGTCGTGAATAGACCAGTTTTGTTAAGTATGGATGGGTCGTAAGTGTGAGTGTCTATTTTCTTTGTTAATATTTTGGATTGTTCTTATTTCATGTATAATTATATTCTACATATCGCACGACTATATTAATGTTTATATCATTATATTTAACTATATATTTTGTTTAAAACTTATATCATGATGTTGGTATTGACTATTACTGGAATCGTCTTAGACATTAGCTTAGCTTCCTGTTGCATTCCCATCATTCGTTACATAAATTACAATAGCGTACTTAATGTTTATTCGAATACTATTTCCACGTTTAACTTTAACAAAATCATAGATCTTATTATTAATTACGGAAGGTTATTTATTTATCTAGTCCTTAGTCTATTCACTAAATGTAAGCATAAATACATAGCCAAAACAAACCCTACGAGCAAACAAGCCGCTTCACTACTACCAACAACGCAACTGCTACTGCTATTGCTACTGCCACCTCCAATACTGCTACTGCTCTTATTGCTACTATTGCAGAACGACTGTGTTTCATACCGTGTTCGAGTCTATGCGACGAATCGCTTGGCTATTGTCTAGTGCAATGTTATGCCAGAGATTTTCCGCCAACATTAATTGGTAGAGAATATTCATCACACATTTAACAGGATAGAAAAAATTCAGAAAATGTATGAGAGAAATATAATGAATATTTACTCCATACCAAAGCCAATAATTACTAGCGATCAATTTGAGGCAGTCACATCTAAAAGCATTCTTCTGGTCAGCCATTCATCTACGTCCAATGACATTCATACGGTAACCACACACATTTATTCATTTGTACATTATTGCAAACATCCGCTAGCACCAAACAAACTGCATATGTGTGTATGCATTCATCATCCTAACAACAAATGTCAAAACAAATAAAACCAATTATCCATATTTCTCTTTTACCTTTCAAAGTTATAATTTAACTGTTATAATGCAATCGGCAAACTCACCCACTGTATTTACTGATTACCTTTCAGAGAGACCTGTATAAAATAATAATTTGGAACATTATTTTTCTTCTTATTCTTTTTAATAGTCACATGACCTGTCTATTATAATGAAGGCGATGATTGATTAGAGAAGACATCTAAACGGTTTGCCCGATCCAACTCTCTTAGTTCTCGTCTTGCTCTAGGGTCTGAATTCTGCAGGGTTCTATACCATGTATCAGTCTATGTAAATGCAAATAAATATTGTAGCAGTATTTGAATAATTACATCAGGGGAAAAAAAAAAACATATTTTCATTAAGGAGATTCGCTACATTGCAGTAATTATCCTTCAGCCCAAATGTATTTTCCTCCGCCACAGATTTATATCCTCAGCATCTTCTTCTTTGAAGTCTCTGCTGTTCATGTCTCTTCTCACTTCATCCATCCACTTTTCCCTGGGTTTCCTCCCTCCACTTCCTGCTATCAGCATTCCAATGAAGCGTCATTCTTGGGATTCTATTATTCTCCACACTTTTCAGATGTCCATACCATTTCAATCTTAGTTCTTCTATCACTTATATTATGTTTTACATTCACAATTTCTCCAATTTTCTGGTTCCGAATTTCCTCCTTTCTTGATTTTCTTGATGCCCTTCGTTAAAAATCCGTCTCTGTTGTCAGTTGTTTCTTGCTTGCTGTCTATCTAAAGTCCAGGTCTTCGCACCATACAATGTAACACATTGTACTAACGATTTAAATATCAATGTCTTGGTTTTATTTGTAATATTTTAAATCAATATCACTGAACTTAATATTCCAATAATTTTTTCCCATCACTAATTCTTTTCTCAATTTCACTATAATGTTTCCCATCTGATTCTAAAATTTATCCTAAATATTTGAATGTTTCAACTTTCTTAATTTTCATATTGTAATTTCTCTTCATTCTCTACTTCTGTCGTGAGATATTCGGTTTTCTTAATAGTTATATTTAATCCGCATTTATTGCTTTCCTAAATTAATGTCCTTGTCATGTATGATGCATCTTCCGTGTCCTGAGTAATCATCACTTGGTCGTCTGCAAATAATAGATGGTGTAACACATATTGTCTTATGTCCGCGCGGCCATGAACCTACGGGTTCGATAGTGCCAGTGAGTAAGTAAGTAACACTTATTGTTGAGTAATTGGAATTCCCTTTGGTTTATGTGTGTGTGTGTGGTTTAAAAAATTAAAAATGCCTAAAATGAATGAAAATTCGACTTAAACAACCTCAAAAGCGCCTTATTATCGTTGGTACATATATATTATGATTAGTAAAATAGTATTGCAAACTAATACAAAAAATCGTAGCGCAGGAATTGCGTGAACTAAGCACATTAATCAGCCACTCGAAGTTGTGGTCCCAATTGCTGGTTTACGGAAAAAAACATTAATTAGCGAAACTCAAATTTCTGATGCCCGTTTATTAAGTGTCAGACCGCAGTAAAAACAAATTATGCATAATTGTAAGTAATTAACTATTTGCATACTGTTCTATAATTTGAATAATATCTCCCGGTTTACATTTTTAGTAAGTCTACTTTATTAATATATTAAACAAGTTAAACTAATGTATCTTAAAGGATACATTGTCAATATAAGGGGTAATTAAATGTCTGATATATATTGCGACGAACCAAACATGGCGTTTGCTAGAGTCAATTTCTAAGTTAAGGTTTCTGGTAAACCTCCATTTATGATGATCAGATTTCATTGATTGTTTTGTGAATACCCTCCCCCATTCATTAAAATAGCATATACTCAGTTTTAATAGGATATACTGATGCGCAACGTATATATTGTGACGGTTAGTGCGATTTTTAAATTTTAGTTTCAGTTTAACTCCTACACTTAATGATCCAGTTTTGCTGGTTAACAAACTAGACCTTATTTTGTTTCTAATTTATTGCTATATGCCAAGTTTGGTTTCGATGAAACAGAAATTGCGACTGCTAGAACGTTAACGGACATACAGGTATATACATAATAATAATAATAATAATAATAATGATTTATTTTAGCTGGCAGAGTTAAGGCCATAAGGCCTTCTCTTCCACTCAACCAGCGAATAGTAAAATTATACAAAAATTACGTACATATTACAATTTTAAGATATTAAAATACAGACTAAACAAAATACAATGATAATGGATCTAATACTAGCTAATTCTAACAAAAACATAGAATATAATAAAATTAAAATGATATAAAATAAAGTAAGTAGCTTCCTATATGATTATTAATAGAATGCTCTATATAGTTGTTATGTAGTTAATGTTTTCATTGTGTCGAACTTAAGATATCAGTTAATTTGGATTTAAATAATGATAGCGATTGACAGTCCCTGACATGACTGGGAAGTGAGTTCCATGCTCTAGCCATAGATATTGTGTAAGATTCAGAGTACAGACAGGTTCTGTGTTGTGGTATCAAAAGTAAAGAAGAGTTTTGTGATCTTGTTCCTAAATTGTGGATGAGCCGATAAATGTTGAAAACGTGTTGTTAAATAAGTTGGTAAATATGTGTGCAGAATTTGGAATAGTAAGGTATGTGAATGTAAAGTTCTTCTGTCATTTAGGCGTAGCCATGATAAGGCCTGAAATGAAGGAGACACGTGGTCATAACGACGGAGATTGAATATAAATCGAATGCACGCATTGTGAGCACGCTGTAGTCTGTCAGATAGATCAGTTTGTCAGATTAGTCAGTAATATGTCGCAGTAGTCGAAGTGTGGCATTATAAGAGTCTGTACAAGTATTTGTTTTAATTTTGTAGGAAGGAGTTTTTTAAAACTATTTAGGGAGTGAAAGAATTGAGAACACTTTCTTGCAGGTATTATTCACCTGGATTTTCCAGTCTAGGTGTTGGTCCATATATATACCCAGATTTTTTACTACTGAGCTGTAGGGGATATTTTTGGTCGTTTAGGAGAATGGTAGGGATATTTTCGTAATTTATAATGCTTTGGATTCGCCGATGTCCTATAATTATGCACTGTGTCTTGTCAGTATTTAGATTAAGTCCATGTTTTCTTCGACCATTGAGAAATTGAGTCTAGGTCACTATTTAATTTGTCTAGTGTGTCATGTACATCGTCAGGATGGAGTGAATGTAAATTTGCAAATCGTCAGCATATAGGTGATATCGACAATAGGTAAGTCTAGTGGATATATCGTTAACATAGATAGAGAACAGAAGTGGTCCTAACACTGAACTTTGTTGGACGCCACCCTTCAGTGATAGCCAGGATGAGGAAAGTTCTGCATTGGATACACATTGCTGGCGACCATGGAGATAGGATCCAAGCCAGTTAACAGCATTGTCCGAAAGACTCAGAGCGCGTAATTTTTGCTATTAATATGTCAGTGTCAACAGTGTCTAAAGCTTTGCTGAAGTCCAAGAGTGTAAATATTGTCATGTGGCCACTGTCCATTGCTTCACGCGCATCTTCGGTAACTTTAAGAAGTGCGGTTGCCGTACTATGGCCTGTCCTAAAACCTGATTGGTATGGGTCGAGTATGTTATGAGTGTTAAGGTAATCAGTTAATTGTCCATGAACAACGCGCTCCAAGGCCTTAGATAGGACTGGGAGGATGCTGATTGGTCTAAAGTCGTTTGGTGTTACAGGTAATTTAATTTTAGGGATTGGTCTGACTATAGCTTTTTTCCAGAGTTGGGGGTAAGTTGAGGTCATAATTGAGGCATTAAATATATGGGTTACAGTTGGGAGTATGACATGGAGTATTTTCTTTAAAAAGTCGATACTTATATTGTCTATACCTTGTGTTTTAGTTCTAATGCGGTCCAGGGATAGTTTAACGTCGATTGGCATTATATAGGAAAAGAAGAATTTTTCTCGGGAAGGAGTAGGTGTGGATATGAGCTCATCTATAGTTTGTTGTTTGGTCGTAATGTTTATATTAAGTGTGGCATATGATTTGAAATGTTGGTTTAGATCGTCCAGTGATATGTTAATGCTCTCTCCTTTGGTTGTCGGCTGCCGTAGACCCATTGATCTAATACGTTTCCACATATCACTTGCATTTGTGTTTGGTTCAATGAGACTATGAGCATACCGCAACTTAGCGTTCCTAATGTTTTGATTCGTTTTGTTTCTTAATGTCTTATATTCTCTTAAGTTAGCGTCACTTTTGTCCCGTCTATATTTTCGAAAAGCAGCATCCCTCTCAGCCATCAGTAGTCGAATTTCGTGGGACATCCAGGGAGCTGGGGATTTAGTAATTCGTCTAGTCTTCAAGGGGGCATGTTTGTCGTAAAGTTCTAATATCATATTGTTAAATTTAAGCAATTTTTCGTCAATTGTGCATAGGGTCCAAATATCATGCCACGGCATGTCGATAGCGTCTGCAATTAGAGCTTGCTGGTTAATATTTTTTAAATTTCGATACGTTAATAATTTAGGACGAGTCCTAGGACACTGGAGAGAGTATTCGATATATATGACGTCATGGGCTGATATGCCGGGGGCAGATATTTGTCCGTAGTTTATAATTTTCTGTGAATTTGTCGTGGCTATGATGTCTATTAATGTATCAGTCGTCGATGTGTGATGAGTTGGTTGTAAAGGCAAGACATACATATTGCATGTGTGAAATAATGCCAGTAGTTCTGATGATGATGATGAGGAAGAAAGTAAGTTAGAGTTAAAGTCGCCCATTACTATAACATGCTGATAATGCGGCAGTAAACTTAATAAAGGTGTTTCTATGTCACTAA
>JASPKZ010007885.1:0-87500 GCA_030220185.1 Diploptera punctata | reverse complement strand
GAAAAGTTTTTCAGTGAACATTCCTTATGGAATGTCAAAATGGATTTAGGAAAAGGACGATCTTGTATTGATTCAGCATTTCTGTTAAACTATTGACTTGAAAAAAGAAGAGAATTCACATTAGAAACACATTTTGCTTTCATAGATTTTGAAAAAGCATTCGACACAGTCAAGAGAGATCAAAAACTCTTAAAATATTGGAAGACAGACAGAAATACCAAATTTACTTCGGCAGAACATACAAATATTTACAAAGACAACACCATAAAGATTAAATACATAACAGAGTTTTCTGAAGAAGGAATTATAAATCGTGGTGTGAAGACAAGGCTGCCCCTATCCCCAACACTGTTTGCAATTTATATAATAAAGTAATATGTTGCTGGAACAAAACATATAAATTTGGAATAAGAATATCAGAAATAGAAATTAAACACCATACTGTTTGCCAGAAAGACCAAATAATAATAGCAAATGCCGAAGATAATCTACAGAAAGGTCTGTATGAAAACTTAACAAAATTACACAAGAATAAGAATATGGAATTAAAGATATCTACAGCAAAAAAAAACAAAAATTATGGCATTCAAGGTGTAGATCCTTGTCAGAAGTAAAAATGTACTGGGAAATAAAAAATTTGGAGCAGTGGAATAATTTAAACATATCTAGGATGCAATATCTCATATGAAGAAGAAAAGAGGTAAATGCAAAAATATCTAAATTTTTAAGAATTTTAGGCGTTAATAAATTATATCTTCAAGCCACAGTTAGCCAAAAGCATTCAAGACTGAAAAGTGTATAAAACACTGGCGCTCCACTCTTTTGTATGGTAGAGAGTATGGACGTGAAACAGAGATAGACAGAGACTTAGATCCTCTGAAAGAGATATCTCGGAGACGCAGATCCACTACTAGATCACAAAAAAAATGAAGACTCTTAGAAGAAGTCACATGGATAGTAGAAAGAAAACAAAATTTCTGATATAAGTCAAGATGTACAACATGTTCATAGAAGGAAGATCACAGAATACCCAACTATGTTAAGATATCAACTGCAGGAAGAAGAAGACAGGACGTCCGCTAAAAGACTTCTGGATGGTGTTTCTCTTGAGCCAAACAGGTCAACAATGCCTACAAAATTTTGAATGTACTAGGATGATGATGAGATAATATATATAATATATATATATATATATATAGATTAAGAACGTTTTCTTAGGTTTAACCGCATCATGGATCCAGGTCGGCCTGGTCACGATGCCGACCGTTTCGGGCATGATCCCCACATGCTATTATATATATATATATATATATAGAATTAAAGAACGTTTTCTCTTGGGTTATCCTCATCATGGATCCAGGGTCGGCCTCGGTCACTGATGCCGACGTTTTCGGCATGATCCCACATGCTATTATATATATATATATATATATATATATATATATATATATAGAGATTAAGAACGTTTTCTTGGGTTTTTTCCTCATCATAGATCCAGGTCGGCCTGGTCACTGATGCCGACGACGTTTCGCATGATCCCACATGCTATTATATATATATATATATATATATTAAGAACGTTTTTCTTGGGTTTTTCCTCATCATGGATCCAGGTCGGCATGGTCACTGAATGCCGACGTTTCGGCATGATCCCCACATGCTATTATATATATATATATATAATATATATATATATATATATATATATAAGATTAAGAACGTTTTCTTGGGTTTTCCTCATCATGGATCCAGGTCCGGCCTGGTCACTGATGCCGACGTTTCGGCACTGATCCCACATGTTATATATATCATATATATATATATTTATATAATATTAAGAACGTTTTTTTTGGGTTTTCCTCATCATGGATCCAGGTCGGCCTGGTCACTGATGCCGACGTCTTCGGCATGATCCCACATGCTATTATATATATATATATATATATATAAGATAAGAAACGTTTTTCTTGGGTTATCCTCATCATGGATCCAGGTCGGCCTGGTCACTGATGCCGACGTTTTCGGCATGATCCCACATGCTATTATATATATATTAAAGAACGATTTTCTTGGGTTTTCCTCATCATGGATCCAGTCGGCCTGGGCACTGATGCCGACGTTTCGGTATGATCCCACATGCTATTATTATATATATATATCTAGTATTAAGAACGTTTTCCTTGGTTTTTCCGCATCATGGATCCGGTCGCCCTGGTCACTGATGCCGACGTTCGGCATGATCCCACCATGCTATTATATATATATATATATATATATATATATAGATTAAGAACGTTTTCTTGGGTTTTCCACATCATGGATCCAGGTCGGCCTGGTCACTGATGCCGACGTTTCGGCATGATCCCACATGCTAATATATATATATATATATATAGATTAAGAACGTTTTCTTGGGTTTTCCGCATCATGGATCCAGGTCGGCATGGTCACTGATGCCGACGTATCGGCATGATCCCACATGCTATTATATATATACACTATATAGATTAAGAACGTTTTCTTGGGTTTTCCCCATCATGGATCCAGGTCGGCCTGGTCACTGATGCCGACGTTTCGGCATGATCCCACTTGCTATTATATATATATATATATATATATATATATATTAAGAACGTTTTCTTGGGGTTTCCTCATCATGGATCCAGGTCGGCCTGGTCACTGATGCCGACGATTCGGCATGATCCCACATGCTATTTTATATATATATATATATATATATATATATATATATATTAAGAACGTTTTCTTGGGTTTTCCTCATCATGGATCCAGGTCGGCCTGGTCACTGATGCCGACGTTTCGGCATGATCCCACATGCTATTATATATATATATATATATATATATATATATATATTAAGAACGTTTTCTTGGGTTTTCCGCATCATGGATCCAGGTCGGCCTGGTCACTGATGCCGACGTTTCGGCATGATCCCACATGCTATTATATATATATTATATATATTAAGAACGTTTTCTTTGGTTTTCCGCATCATGGATCCAGGTCGGCCTGGTCACTGATGCCGACGTTTCGGCATGATCCCACATGCTATTATATATATAGATTAAGAACGTTTTCTTGGGTTTTCCGCATCATGGATCCAGGTCGGCATGGTCACTGATGCCGACGTATCGGCATGATCCCACATGCTATTATATATATACACTATATAGATTAAGAACGTTTTCTTGGGTTTTCCGCATCATGGATCCAGGTCGGCCTGTTCACTGATGCCGACGTTTCGGCATGATCCCACATGCTATTATATATATAAAGAACGTTTTGTTGGGTTTTCCGCATCATGGATCCAGGTCGGCCTGGTCACTGATGCCGACGTTTCGGCATGATCCCACATGCTATTATATATATACACTATATAGATTAAGAACGTTTTCTTGGGTTTTCCGCATCATGGATCCAGGTCGGCCTGTTCACTGATGCCGACGTTTCGGCATGATCCCACATGCTATTATATATATAAAGAACGTTTTGTTGGGTTTTCCGCATCATGGATCCAGGTCGGCCTGGTCACTGATGCCGACGTTTCGGCATGATCTCACATGCTATTATATATATATATATATATATATATATATAGATTAAGAACGTTTTCTTGGGTTTTCCGTATCATGGATCCAGGTCAGCCTGGTCACTGATGCCGACGTTTCGGCATGATCCCACATGCTATTATCAAGGAATGATAGATTTGATAATGGCATATGGGATCATGCTGAAACATCAGAATCAGTGGCCGGAGGCTGACATTGAATCCATGACGCGGAACACCCAACAACATTTCTTAATCTACTTATATTAGCAAAAATCTACAATATAACACACACATACATTTACCTTAAATAAATAACCTCCTTCTAATAGCCACGATCATGAATTCCACACCACCAGTTTCCTATAGGTACCGGTATACGACTTACCGCGAGAAGATTTTAAACTCTTGATCACAGACTTACTTTGATTACCAAATTAAGGACATATCTATTTCTTCCCGAATGAGGGATCAGCACCTCTGAAGCACACGAACTTTTAAGGCAAATCACACCATTCAAATACACATTCATACTAAACAAAGCTAATATGATAAGATGATTATGACGGTCATATCATTTTTGGGGACTATTTGGCCCTTTAAATTTTTCCGACATTTATCTTATTGGTGAAAACAAAAACGCAAAATTCTCTCCCAGGTTGATATATTTGGCGTGGAAGAGTTTTTTACCATTATCATTAAATTATTTATTTATTAATTAAATAAAAATAAAACGTAGTTTTATTTGATTTTCATATTTATTATATAATTCAGTGACAGCTGTTTCGGTACACTGTACCTTCTTCAGACATGTTAACAAATTATGAATTGTGTTCCAACTGATCTAAGCAACAATACAACAATATTTATTTAAATTTTTAAATTTAACAAAGGGGATTCATTCAAATCAAGTTGAGAATTTAACAGTTTTTTACTACTTTTAAACTTATTAATTTCTACAGCCTCCAAAAGATCTAACTTCTTACCCTTATCACAAATATGTAAAATTTAAAAATTTGGATCGAAACAATGATTAAATTGGAATAGGTGGTTAGCATAGTTTGAATTTTCTAAATTTCTGTTATATGCTCTCAAGTGTTCCTTTATCCGAGATATAAAAGGTCTACCAGTTTGTCCTATATAGACATTGTCACATGTGCCACACTTCAATTTATATACACCTGATAATTTTTTTTTGTTTTGGTTTTATTGTTTTTTATTATATTTTGTAGACTTTTATTAGTTTTAAATGCCACATTAATGTTCAACTTTTTGAAGTGTTTAGATATTTTATTTGAAAGTGGGCCTATGTATGACATTACGACATATTTCTTATTGTTTTCTTTGGGTACAGGAAAAACTTTGTTAATTGCTTTTTTGTAATTAATCTTCTTAATTATTTATTATTTTTTATAGGTTTTAAACTTTTTTTATTTCCCTTATCATTTAGTGAACATATTTAAGTAGTCACAAAATAAAAGAAAGTTCAAAGGGGAATTAAATATCTAATTAGTGTTTTCAAAACACGGTACTTTCTAAGATTTAACTCTACTTAATTAAGGTATCCCATGTTTTAATGGTTAGGAACTTATTATGACCGGGGATCGAAACCGGTCCCGTTGTGAACGAGGCAACTACTTTACTCCGAGACCGGAGACGTGAACATGTAATCATAATTTTTACTGAAATATAACTAGTAGAAATAAATCCTAAAAAAAAGAAAATTATTCTATTTATTTTAGGTTCATGACAAGTTCCATAGAGAAATAAGACTCCCTCCATCTGTTTGTTTCCCAGGTCCTGCTAACATCTGCTATGCGTAGAATTCCATCTGGTGATTCCATTTAAATATTATTTCCAACCATTCGCATATTGCTGGAATATTCAGCTCTTCTTATTTCTTCATTTCTAATTTGATATTTCATTGATTTACGTTCAATCTTCCTGAAAATAATAATTTAATTTGTTTCTAAATGTTGTTTTGTTTCAACAGTATGTGCTCTTGTTTCGGAGGCATAGGTCAGGCAATATTGGGCGTATCACTGCTTTATAGTTTCTTATTTTCGTAAGTACCAGAAATGAAGAAATAAGAATCATCTTAGATAAATTTATCGACCTTTTGCTTTCCGATCTGAATTGCGATGTTAATTAATTGAGTTGTTGAATAGAACCGTAAATAATTTTATACTAATGTTACAAAATTGAAATGTTGAGGTGTTTTAAATTCACGTAGCGTAATTATAAAAGTGTTTTGTAAATAAGATCGAGTGTTGATGTGTTTAACTTGAAGAGTAACCAGAATAACTAATCCTTACTTGTGTTTAATTATTCACACGTTTTCCCTCTAATGAACGTGAGTACTGCAAACTTAAGTATATGCGGGTTTTATGAAGAGCTGACTCTCTGCTGCTTAAACATATCTGACGCTCCATAAACATTTTATTAAAATTAACTACACTTTGACTTGATACTAGTTCTCCTAACAGGCTTCAGATTAATCCTAATCTAAAGTGGCAACAAATTTTATACTCCTTTCTTACTTACTTACTTACTCACTGGCACTATCGAACCCGTAGGTTCATGGCCGCGCAGACATAAGCTCTCCGTACATCCCTATCCTGAGCTAATGCTTTCCAATCATTCCCTGTATAATCTACTTCCCTCAAATCATAGTTCAGGTTATTCTCCCACCTCATGCTTGGTCTACCAACTGGGCGCCTTCCCTCTGGCTTTCCTACAAGAAGCTTCCATGCAAGCCTTTCATTCCCCATACGTGCAACATGTCCTGCCCATAGCAGTCTACGAGACTTAACTGATCTTATTGTATCTGGCTTTCTATAAAGACGATGTAGTTCATTGTTAACCGGTCTTCTCCATTCACCTGTCTGCTCATCTCTCTTTGGTCCAAAAATTTTTCCAACTACTTCTCAAATACTCGTAATCTCCTTTCCTCCCTTAAAGTAAGAGTCCATGTTTCGCACCCATATAATATAACTGGTAGAATAATAATAAATTTTCAGATTAACGTTTTTTGAAAGGAGTTGTGACGTCAAGGGTTTCTGCAATGCATAATAGCACGCATTTCCAGAATTGAGCCTATGTTTAATTTCTTTGTGCATCTCATTCATATTTGTGATTATTGTTTCTAGGTATTTGAATTCAGTCACTTCCTCAAAATTTCCCTCATTTGTCATTAGCTGTCCATTTCCATTATATAATGTATTTCTACGTGTGACCATATTTTTAGTTTTATTGATATTTTCTTCCAGTCCTAATTTCTTAGTGTTACTCAATAGTGTGTGCGTGTTGTCCTTTAGTATCTCCTCGCTAGCGTTAACTATTGATGTTGTTCTCACGAAACTTTTTTTTAATACTTACAAATCTTTACCGGATCTACTTAGTAGAATATAGATACGAGTACAAATACGTATAGAGCGTTTGCCTACGTATGGGGCCAGAAAAATGGGCACTAGCTGGAATGGAAGCCACACCGCATGCAGGCAGACGTGTTAATTCGCCTTCCTTCTAGGAAAATGCTATGTATGATACGTGTGTATGTAGGGTAAAGGGGGAGTAGTTGGCGCACATTTGTAAAAAATGTAATAACTCTTTTGTACAATACTTACTTACTCACTGGCCCTATGGTATGTAGATATTATTATTACTAATATATAATTATAATTATTTTACAAACATAAAAATTACTTTTTAAAACAATGGCATATATTTTTTTTAAATGATAATTTGACTTAATAAAAATACATATGTTTAACCATCTCTCCCACCCTGATGGGAAAGATGGCGCAAAGATATATGTGGCAGTTAGCCGTGCAAAATTACATTAAAACTTCGGTTTTTACTTTCTTAATTTTTTATTTTCCATCCTTCCACACAAATAACACTTGTCTGAATATATATGGCGATTTCATGAAGCCATCTCGTACATTTAATACATTTTATCCAGTCTGCTGTGGATAGTATCTCTTCAGACAGCTCAAAACTTTGGACACATTGATTTTCATTGTCGGAAGTGGAATCATCACATTCTGGTATTGAAATTAATGATTCAGATGACGTCGATGAACATGTAGATATATTACGGTGTCTACTTCTGGGGCTTTTGTTTTTCTCCTTTTGAACTGCACCTTAGATTTGCACTTCATTTCTTTTCAATGAATTCTTCCGAAGTAAGGACTTCGCTTGAATGCTTTCTGAGAAAAATGTATGTCCTGTTAAGCCAATGGTGTAATTTGTTATCATTTCTACTCTGCATGGCGCGATAGGCCTAAAAGTACCTCTGGACCTTCTAGATGGTTGCTGAACTCTCATCCACAAGTGTTAATCACAGAGATGGACGTTCGTCCTGCCAGTATAGGGTGTGGCACGTGGTCAGCATATCGTATCCCCAGCCGTTATAGCTGGTGTCCTCAACCTAGAGTTGCTTCTCCATTTAGCTACCCAAATTCCTCACGATATTGGGTGGACACATGCCCCACTGGCCGAAATTCCACGAGAAATTTTATTTTCTCATGGTAACTCTAATCACCACAAGTCCGTAGCCCAATTTGTTATTAATAATAATTTTAAAAATAACTTATTGAAATCAAATTGGATCTCATTAAAAAAAGTCAAATAATATATTGGATGGATGTATGACCAATATTATGCATATCTCAATGGGAACATATTTTTATAAACAATATAATTCGAAATATTTCTACTTGAAATAAAAAATAAAAGTATTCATTGTATTAGTCATTTAATATGCTGTGGCAGAATGTTTATCTTGTCAATATAATAATTAGTTATGTTTTTAAAGTAATAATGAATTTGAGTAAGATTACTACAGTTTGTTTAGGTACATATGTATTTTATAGACCTATTATTGTAATTTATTTTATAAATTTTAATACAGTTTAATTTAGCGTTTATATAAAAAATTAATTTACAAATTAAAGTCATCGATAATTTATCATGAAATTTAAATAAATATTTTTATATTAATGTATTTTTTATCATTTTAACCCCACAATTTCACTTACAAAAAATCCTAACTGAAGTTAAATGGAAACTATCTTAGGTGAGAGCGGAGCATGATTTAAATGCCCAGGCGCGCCAACTCTACAACCCTGTGCGCCATCTCTCCTGTTTCACGCAAATATGTTTGTGCATAGACTAGAGATGGAAATTTTTGTAAGAAGACATTGAAGTTACGTTATTAGTAACAAGGACAAGTCCCTTTGTATGTAGAGATGTCAATCTTCTTTCTAACGGTATTCAGTCCCTTTCAAACTGCACCCACAATAATCCTTTAAACGTTTGTTCAACTTACCAAAAATATGACTCTTCACAAAAATATATATTTCCTCTTTTCTTTTAATGTTACAAACACCACAATTTCACACGAGAACCTTCTCTTAGGACTGCACGGGTACGAATAGTGAAAAACGAGTTTTCTTATGATTTTAAGGATAAATGATGGACTGCGCCATCTTATACACTGCGCCACCATTCCCACCATTGCCCTATGCATGTTTGAATGCTCTTTTGGTACTATTTTTTAACCAAATCTGTCATATAGGAGTCATTTAAACAAGTATTATAGAGTACGTATCGGTCGCGGTGGACTAGAGGTTATGCTCCATGTCTGTGGTTCCGAGGGTCGCGGGTTCAAATCCGGCCGGGGTCGATGGACTTTTTAGGATGTAGAAATCCAAGGAGTAAGTCCTCCGGGAGGGACTTTAAGCCATGGGTCCCGAGTCTGAAGATTTTCAGGCTCGTAAAAAATCCTTAAGCCTCTAAGCAAAATTTACCGACTTTTCCCGTCCTAGTACTACCTTGGTTTCCTAGATGTCAGTATGAGGCGGAAACGCTGACCACGTACCACTCAAAATGACATGTATACGAAAACAAGTCTAACTAAATTAGTATGGTTCAAATTCTTCCCTGTAGGGGGAGAGCGCCTTTTTTTTTCCCCCTTTCTCGTTTTTCTTTCGTTTACACTGTTATTCCTTTTGTTTTACCTTTGTTAACCTTTTTATCTTATTCACACATACAAACACAAGACAGGACATACACCCAGACCCAAGATGGAGATTTAAAATCCCCTACCCCGCCGGGAATCGAACCTGGGTCGCCGGAGTGGAAGGTAGGGACTCTACCGACTATGCCACAGCGACGGACACCTAAATCTCTGTCTTAGGTTGATCAGTCCGGTTACTCACTTGATGATTCTCAGTAATGTAAATGTCTCCTGGCCACGTTACGAGCGTTGCGGAGGACAAGTTTAATGGTGGGGCTGCCACCTTAGAGCCTCTGGACATGCTCTTCTGTGTATAATCCCCGCAGAAAGAGTTGCTCCTTCCGACTTTAAGTCGTTGGAGACTTCACTCCTGTTACCCCGAGTATGGGCTCCTTTTAAACTTCTGCTAGTTCCGCCGAGTTGAAATGTTTTCCTCCTCGCCTTCGCTGCCATTGTGGTCTTCGCCCGTAACCCTGGACAAGGGTAAAGCGATATACCCCACAATACTGGGTCCTTAACAGAACTCAGTCACCGACTTAAAGTCGGGTCCACCCCCGCGTCTTGGACGCGTCTGCTAAGAGTTACCTATGTAGGTTCAAGGAAGAAGTCTCTGGTTCCCCTTACGTCGGGTTAATGTCGATATATGATGCCACGAACAAAGGTATAACATATATATATATATATATATATATATATGTCCACCGCTGTGGTCTCGAGGTAGCGTGCTGCCTTGTCACGCAGTAGGCCAGGGTTCGATCCCCGGTCGGAGCAGTTTTTCTGGGTGAGGTTTTTATCGGGGTTATTCCTCACCTGTAAGACAAATGTCAGGAAAACTGTAAGGCCCAAACGGTCCCCGAAATCATATGGCCATCATCATCATCATCATCATCCTTCACCGGTGTCGATAGCAACGGGAAGCTACCACACCTACAATTCCCTAGTATTGTATTGTAAGCCCATGTTTTCCCTTTACAGAGATTTAGGCGCTCTCCCATACAGGGAAGGATTTGAACCATATTAATTTAGTTACACTTGTTTTCGTAAAGATGTCATTTTGAGTGGTCCGTGTTCAGCGTTCCGCCTCATACTGACATCTAGGAAACCAAGGTAGTACTAGGACGGGAAAATTAGGTAAATTTTGCTTAGATGCCTTTTCATTCAGGCTTAAAATTTTTTTACGAGCCTGAAAATCTTCAGACTCGGGACCCATGGCTTACAGTCCCTCCCGGAGGACTTGCTCGTTGGATTTTTCCGTCCTAAAAAATCCATCGACCCCGGCCGGGTTTGAACCCGCGACCCTCGGGACCAGAGTAAGGAGCATAACCACAGTCCACCGCGGCCGTCAATTCCCTAGTAAAGTTGTAAACATAGCATAAAAATGCTATGATTGCAGTGAAAGACCTGCCTTCGGGCAGAATTACTATGGATATATATATATATATATAATCGGACATTTAGAAGTGGGGGTTCAGCTGAATCAAAACTTTAAAAAATCACACTCGAGGCAGCTTTTTTAATTTTTTTGCATTGAAATTTTACAAATTCGTTTGAAAGAAACGAGAACATTCTTCTCTAAAATTAGTGAAATTCAACCATTGGGATAAGGGGTTTAGCTGAAAGCTATATTTTGAAAATCAGTACAGTGGCCGCCACCTCGTTTTTTCGCAACGTATACAGGATACATACGATTTAATTAATACAAGAAATAAATTTTTCGTAAAGCAGCAGAATCCGTTCATATGTTCAACTTTCTTAAGATTTTTTTTTTTTTAGTTTACGCATATCAAGCGTGACGGTCTTCTTATTTTAACATCTTATTTCTATTCCCCAAACTTGACACCCCCCCCTTCTCATAGACTGTTCCCGCAATCATATTTGAAAGCCACATCCTCTAATCGGTCTTGTCTATTCTACATGTGGCTAAGAATTTTATATTAAAATTTATAAATCAATGTTATTATTTATATAGTTAGTTTTATTTATAAACCCCCTTTAACAACTCTTCAGCATTTTTTCACACTCCTAGAGATACCTAACTAGCAGGTGTATCTAAAGTTATTTTTTAATAATGTATCTCATTTAAAATCTTTACGGTATAACAGAGTGGCCGGAAAGTGGAACAAAATAGTACGATGTTTTGTAGTATTCAGATAAAAGGACTCCACAGTCACTAACATGTGAAATCAATCCATAGTAATTCTGCCCGAAGGCAGGTCCTTCACTGCAATCATAGCATTTTCATGCTATGCTTCCAGCTTTACTAGGGAATTGTAGGTGTGGTAGCTTCCCGTTGCTTTCCACACCGGTGAAGGATGATAATGATGATGGCCATATGATTTCAGGGACCGTTTGGGCCTTAAAGTTTTCCTGACATTTGTCTTACAGGTGAGGAAAAACCCCGATAAAAACCTCACCCAGAAAAACTGCCCCGACCGGGGATCGAACCCGGGCCCCCTGCGGGACAAGACAGCACGCTACCTCGAGACCACAGCGGTGGACACATGTGAAATAGACAACAGAAAATAGTCATTTTACAAGTGTATTCCATAAAACATCCTTATTCAGTTTTATTTTATAGTAAATTATAAATCCTCCTGATTTAGTAAACATTATTTTGTAGTTGAAAAGAAAATACTTAATAGAGATTATATGGAAAAATTTACTTCTTAATTGTTTTATAATTTTTTTTAAATTGGTATAGTTTAGTCCAGTTTTCAATGACGTTACCCGCAAGGTACGTGAACATTATTATTATGTGAGGTAATTAAATACATCTAAATTAAATATTTTTCAATGTTTTATTATTAGAATATTTTATAGTAATTTATTCTTATATCCATCCATCCATAGTAATTCTGCCCGACGGCAGGTCTTTCACTACAATCATAGCATTTTCATGCTATGCTTTGCTGTTTTACTAGGGAATTGTAGGTATGGTAGCTTCCCGTTGCTTTCCACACCGGTGAAGGATGATGATGATGCCCGGATGATTTTCGGGCCCTAAGCTTCCTAACATTTGCCTTATAGGTGAGGAAAAACCCCGAAAAAATCCTCAACCAGGAGCCTGTCCCGACCTGGAATCTAACCCGTGCCCGCTGCGTGATAAGGCAGCACGCTACCTCGAGACCATAGCGATGGACTATTTTTATATATCTATTTTTTTTATATTTTACAATTAATATTGTCTATCACACGAAATACGATGTTATCCTTTTTTTCTCTCAAATAAACCGTGAAATTCGTACCTTGCAATTTTTCCTCCTGTAGAATCTGTAATAATAACTGTTAACACACTTTTTGTTTAATATGTCCTATTATGATAAGCGTGTCTATAATGCACAGTAGAATGCTTTTCCATAGGTAAGTCTATTTAATGCCTTCTACACCCAATTCCTCTTAATTATTATCGTTTTCAGGTATTTGAATTTCCTCTCTTTAAAAGTTTCCTCATTTGATGTTCAGTATCCATTCCAATATAATAATGCATTTCTAGCGTGATCGTATACATTATTCACTGTTTGGTAAACAAATAATTTTCAGTTTCACTTCTTTGTGTTATTTAATACGAGTAGAATGTGTATGGATTTATTGTTTCCTTTTTATTTCCTAATAATAAATATGATAATATGTGATAGTAATGATAATGACGGCGATGGATGGTGATGATAATAATAATTATGATAATGATAATAATAATGATAATGATAATGATAATGATAATAATAATGATCATAACAATAATAATAATAATAATAATAATAATAATAATAATAATAAAAATAATAATAATATGCGTTAAAGTTTTCAACATCAACACATTTGTACCTATTCATAACTTTAAAATTATATAAGGATAAGAAAAATTACAAAAAAAAAACAACATATGCTCATTGAAGTATTCATTCTTATTCGATAACGTATTTCCATTGCATAAATTGCATTCGGAAGAAACAAAATACAAATCATATTGTATAATTGCCAACTTTATAAATACATTGGGGTTTAACTAAAAGAGAAGAGAAGGTCATAGAAGCAGCTGAAATTATATTTCTGAGAAATGTAGCTGCCTGCAAACTTCTAGATACAAGAAGAAGTGAAGATATTAGAAAGTAGCTAAATATTTTTAAACTTTTAGATAAAATACAAGAATCTAGAAAAAAAACTGGAAAGAACATGTTCAAAGAATAAAAGATGAACCCATACCAAAAATTATACTTAATTGCAAACCAAATGGTGAAAGGAATGTTGCTAGACCAAAAAAGAAAGGACTCAACTTTTTCAATGAGAATGTATGAGACCGGAACATGTCACATGGGCTTAATCCGTGATTGTTGATAAAAAATAAATACATTATTAGAGTTTTGTCCCTCTTGGATACATATATCAAAGTAGGATTCAGAAAAAAAATCAATGAAATATTAATAATTGTAAGAAAACATGTCTGATACTAAAATAATTATTTGAAACATACGGTGTGAATTTAGGTACAAGTTTTGTTGGAAAGGACAGTTGGGAATTGTATCACTTGGGAAGATAGCATTATCCATTCCAGCACATACACGAGTGTAAATGTACGTGTGACACAAATATGCAAGTTCGTGGATATACAACCTAGATTTCACACATTTTTCAAACATATTCACACCACATTTTGTTATGTGAATTGGAGAAATGTTTCCTTTGAATGTGAATGGAATAAGTGGGAGGCTCAGCAAGTGTTGTGGACAGTTTATTTCTTCCACCATTTTTTCTTCTCACTTCCCAGTATGTCAGAGACTGTCAATCATAGCATTATTTAAATCTAATTCACTGATATTTTAAGTTCTACATGATGAAAATAATACCTGTATAGCAAAGATATTCAGTATTTTGTATCTACTTATAAATATTAATCTAAGAAGCTTTTCTTACTTTATTTTATTCTATGTTTTGTTAGTGTAATAGGCCTATTATACCACATTCACATTATGCATTGCTAGTGTCTATTGTAATAATATGTATATGGTATTTTTAAAATTGTAATAAGCATATAAAATTTGTTTTATTATTGTCTGGTTGAGTAGAATAGATGGCGTTTATTCTCCTAGCTTAGATAAAACATTATTATTATTATTATTATTATTATTATTATTATTATTATTATTATTTATTTAGGATATTCCACATTACAGTGTTTCTCCTTCAACCCAAAGTGATTTGTCGCCAGAGATTTCCTATCTAAAACACCTTTCCCTCCCCAAATCTCTAGCTTTCCATACTTATCTTCGTCCACACATCCATCCATCCATCCATCCATCCATCAATCCATCCATCCATCCATCCATCCATCCATCCATCCATCGGTATCTAGGCCTGCCTCTTCCACTTCTTCCAGTAGCTTTCCAATTAAGGATCTGCTTTGGCATTCTCTCTTCTTCACATTCTATATGAGTAGATTATTATTATTAGGATTTATTATATATTATCTTATATTATATTATATTATATTATATTATATTATATTATATTATATTATATTATATTATATTAGTATATTATATTATATTATATTATATTATATTATATTATATTATATATATATAATTATATTATATTATATTATATTATATTATATTATATTATATTATATATTATATTATATTATATTATATTATATTATACTCTATATTATATTATAATTATTATATTATATTATATTATATTATATTAGATTATATTTTATATTATTTATTTGTCATTTCATTAAAAGTCATTAGCTGTAAGCAATTTTAAACAAAAAAATACAAATGTAATTGTTATTTTTGTCTATACTCTACACAAGGATTTGAGACAAGGGTGCTCCCTTGTATGAATTATTTAACCAAGGCTAATTTAGTCATGTTTATTCCTTAAAGATGTCGCCGAGTTACAAGTGATTAGCTCGTTATCTCGATGATATATCGTATCTGGTAGGAAATTGAGGTACTGTATTATTTGGAAGGGAAAGGCTGATTAAATTTTTCTCAGAGGCACTAATTTAGGTTTGAAGTTGTGTTACGTGCCCGAAAATATTCAGACTCCGCATTTACGCATTTAGTTTATTCCCGGAAGACTATTCTCTTGGATATTTCTATCCTAAAATAATAATCGATCTCGCCCGGATTTGAGCACTTGAGCAGTGTGGCCAGGGACAAGGAACGTAAGATTACAAAAGAAAAGTAATTCATCACATAAAATTGTCTTAAAAAGTGGTCGATAAACTGATTTTTAAACTAATTTTTGTATCGGGTGTTGTTTGATATAAAAAAAGGATTTCCGGAAACATGTAAAGTAGAAAAATAAGGAAGGTGGTTATTAACTGTTAATGATTTTTAATAAATTCCTTGTGGTATGGAGATACGTAAAAAAAACACACGCAAACATACAGGCATATTTGTATGTACAGGTTATAAACGATATAAATTGCAACAAAAGAAATCTGGTGATAAGAGCATCAATTAGTAAACCAAAAATTCATATAATATTTTCTGAACGTTTGTTATTCATCATCATCATCATCATCATCATCATCATCATCAACAAGGATTAAGCCCAATGGCCTGTTCCGATCTCATTAAAGGTCGAATTGGACCTTCCATCTCTTCAATGGTCTTCCCAACATTCTTCTCCCTTTTGGTTTATAATTATACATTCTTCTTGGTATTCGCTGTTCATTCATTCGTTTGTTATTTTCTTACGAAAATATTATTTGTAACGTTTTTAGTAATGAGAGTAGAAAATCACTATTTATTTTGGATCACGTGTGGAGACGAATGGTTTATTCATGAATTTATTTGACGTAGGGAGCTTTTAAATATATCAATAATTCTTCTTCTTCTACTACAAGGTTTAGGCTATGCAGCCTGTTCCGGCGAAGTTAAAAGTGGAGTCCATCTTCTACGTGGTCGGCCAACATCTCTTGTTCCTCTGGGATTATACAGGAAGGTTCTTTTTGGTATTCTTTCGTTGTTCATTCTCATTAAAATATTCTGTCCATTTCTTATTATTTTCGCTGATTTTATCTTCAATTTTATATATATTTAATTCTTCTCGTACAGTTTCATTCCTTATTCTATCCGCTCTTGTGCATCCTTTCACATTACGTAAAAACAGCATTTCCGCAGTCTGTATCCTGCTTTTATCCCTTGATTTCATTATCCAATTTTCACTTCCATACAACAACAAATGAACAGCCATTGTTTTATATAATTTAAGTTTCGTATCTTACCTTGTTTTCCGACCTAAAGTTCTTTTTATGGTTCCACAAAAAGCCTGAGATGTATTTACTTTATTTTCTATATCTTTATTTTCTCTATAAGTTATATCACATCCTAAATATTGGAAATGTGATACTTGTTCTATTATTTTGTTATCCAGTACAATGTTTTATCTAATTCCATATTTACCAATAAATGCCATTACTTTTGACTTATTTATTGATATTTTACAATTATATCTATTGGCTATTAATTTAAATATATATGCTAACATTTGGAGCACATTTGGAGATTCTGCTAAAAGTACAACATCGTCAGCGAATAGTAAAGCATTTATTTTATATTTATTATCAATTAATATTCCTTCATTAGTTAAAACCTCCTTCCATTCTTTTAGGATATCGTCCATATAAATATTAAATAATATAGGTGAGAGTGAACACCCTTGTCGTACTCCTTGGTTTATTTGAAAAAATGTCTTACAGGTTCTAAAATTTTCCTTACAGGTGAGAAAAACACCGAAAAAACTCACCCAGGGGTATGTCCCGACCGGGAATCGAACCCGGGCCCGCTGCGTGACAAGGCAGCGCGCTACTTGGAGACCACAGCGGTGTCCTATTTCTCGATAAGTTGAAGTCATAATTGAAGCATTCAACACATGAGTCACAGTTGGAAGTATGACATCAAGTTTGCCTATTTTCTTTTAAAAATCTATACTTATACTGTCTACGCCTTGTGCTTTCATTCTAATATGATTCAACATCTATTAGCGTTATTTCCTCCATAAGAGCAGCCGGTTCCATATTCTTTTGAAATTGGTTGTCACCCAATTTTAAACAATTTATACCAATTTCGAGTTTGTACTGTAGGAAAGAATAAACTTTCCACAGGCTTTCTGTAACTTAGCATAGGCCTTCAGCTGAAGATTTGGTTCAGATGAAAGGAGACATTTCAAATCAGAATATTGTTCACTTCCATCGTAGACATAGGTGTTACTGAACATGTCTTGACTTACACATCACTCGCAGAAAGGACCGGAAGGAATGACCTTGAAACTTGTATTACTTGTATAAAAAGCATTAAGAGATGAGATAAATCGTAAAAGGAAATTTTTGCGTCTCAAACTATGACTCTAAAAATTATTATATATGTTTTTATTAAGCAGCTCATAGGAGGCACGCCGTATGTACGATAATTATTTATGATTATGTTCTTATATATAAAAATCAATGTTTGTTTGTTTGTTTGTTTGTATGTACGTATTCTATGCGCGGCCATACTGTTGATCCAATTTTGATGGGGGTATTTGCAAAATGTTTTAGAAGATTCCCGGATGAACATAGGCTATAAGAGAGTTGTTGATATTCAACTCCTTCGCCCCTAAAAAATCACCCTTTGTAGTGAAAAACCTAAACTAAAGTCCCTATTTTGACGCTTAAATGGCTACGGCTGCCTAAACCATAAAAATACATCAAATTAATATACACGGAATTGAATATCTCAAAAACCTCTACAAAAACGTCCGCGACAGCATCGTTTTATCTTTTATGGATAACTCACAATAACCATTTTTGTTTTTCATTGATGTCAAGAAGATCGGGATAAGTCGATTCTCGGACAACCGTGCTCTGCCATCTGTTCATCCGATTGAGATGGGGCTTTTCAAAAAATGTTCAGGAGATTTAGGGGGATGAAACATAGGCTATAAGAGAGTTGTAATACTCAACCCCTTCACCCCTAAAAATTACTCTTTGTAGTGAAAATCGTGAAATAAAGTCCCTATTTTGTCGCTTAAATGGCTTACGTTGCCTATCTTCTACGGATAACTCACAATAATCATTTTTGTCTTTCATTGATGCCAAGAATATCGGGATAAGCAGATTCCCGAACAGTGCACGGCTGGTGGTAAAAACACATTAACATTTATTTATGAGTAGCAGCGCACGCCGGGTATTAGCTAGTACTATATAAAGCAAATGATCGCGAGTTCGAGTCTTGTTGGAATCAGATTTTTTAAATGGCCTAAAATACATGATGTCACTATGCAACTGGTATAGATAAGCTATAATTGAAATGAGTACCAGACCATGTGCTGGGGTAAAAGTGGCCGTCATTCAGGGCTAATCACCCAGCTGTTATCTCGCGTGAATTGCCTAGAATAACGGGATCCTTAATGTCCTATCACCCAAGGATCTCCCGAGGACTGTAGTGGGATCACTATTATTATTACTAAATCATATTTACTACCCAACTCACTGACATTATCTAGCCTGGATATTCATGGCCCTGCGAACATAAGCTCACCTAACACTCCTATTTTGAACCAATGTTCTTCAGCCATTTCCTGTATAAGTTACCTCCCTAAAATCTTGGTTAAATTACACTGAGCAGCAAAAATGGAAGATATGTGATTCTGATAGTAATTTTTCTCCTGAATTCAAATGTGATATCGCGTTTTCTCCATCACGCAGGTTTTCTGATAGACAGACATTTATCATTTCAAACACTTTAATATTTTCTACATTCGTAACTACACAATATTCGAACGTTCGGATTCACCTAGAAAGTACAGAATGACTATTTGCTGCTATATTTCGCCTGTGGAACATCCCTTTTGATTGTCCAACATAATCGGCCAGCATATTAGGATTCCATTTGCTTTCATATATATTTTCCATAGCTGAAATCTCCGGATGAAAGTGTTCCCCGTGCTCATCGCTCACGTTTTACAATCGACAAATGGACGAAAAAACGATTATTAAAAAAAATAATTATTTAAATCCATTAATTAAAATTTAAATAAAAAACCGTCGGTGATGGAAAATCCAAATACATATTGGAAACACGATAAAAAACTGCATTAAGTACAACTATTGGTACTCATGAGACAAAAATTATGTTGACCAGTGTTATTCTCCCCAATTCCTGATCTATCTTATGGGAACTTTCGCTCTGTTTTTCCTACAAGAAGTTTTCTTTTCATAACCCTTTACACTTCCCCATTCGTACCAGACGTTCTGCCATTCGCAGACAACGAGAACTTACCAGTTCTTATTACATTTGGTTCCTCATAAAGATCATAGAGCTCATTGCTATGTTGTTTTTGCTTTTACCTGTCAGTTCGCCACCCTCAAATCGTTCAACAAAAATTACCTAATCAATTTATTCTCAAATATTAAAATATTCTCCTCCATTAAAATGAGAGGTTAGTTTTCTTAATTAATGTGTAATAACTGATGAATAAATGTTAAAGGCCTGTGTATACATATACACAATCACATATACATATTTTCATTCTTCTACTTTTTTAGCTCCACAGCTCAGGGTTCGCTTTGGCTTTCTTCACAATCCTCTTTCACTCATCTATCTTCATGACTTCATTTTTCCTTTCACTAATTTCCATTTTATCGAGGTCACTCTCTAATACTTCTAACTACCTCTTACTTGGTCTATCTCCATTTTTACTTCCAGGTATCAGAATATTTGAGATAATTTTTGGGCTTCTATTTTCATACATTCTATTCAATTCAGTTTAAGCAATTTTATAAATTTTAGAATAAGTCTATCTTGTTTTCATAAGTAATACCACGAGTGATTTCCAAATTATCGATAAATTCACGACTCACGAAGTGAGGAGTGAATTTATCTAGAGAATTTAGAAATCAAGAGTGGCATTTGTTAGGACTATTTAACGAATAAAATTAAGCTGTTTACTCACAAATCATTATTTAACTATAGTTATTTTAAAATATTTATAGGCCTATATTTAATGTAAACGGCGATGTTTGAAAACAAATGAGAAACGATAGGTACGCTTCAACTACTTCTTTTGTTTATCACTGCAACCAGATCATACTATTTATTGCCAAAGGAACGCAATATTGTAAGGAGGAGCTTTCTTTAATATGGTAATTATAACACTGATAAATATTTGGTGAAACACGACTCTGATTGGTTGTAAAACAGAAATCATTGAAACGTGATTGGTCATTGACTCCCATTTGGGGCATGAGTTAAATAGTCATTATAAATATTTTCTATTCGTTGACAAATTATTATTCTCCATATACCACTTTCACAAACTGGTCCATAGATTTTTCTAATAATGTTTCTTTCAAATATCCTCAATGCAATTTCATG
Organism: Diploptera punctata; assembly: GCA_030220185.1. Taxonomy (NCBI): domain Eukaryota; kingdom Metazoa; phylum Arthropoda; class Insecta; order Blattodea; family Blaberidae; genus Diploptera; species Diploptera punctata. The sequence continues at coordinate 66,535 of JASPKZ010007885.1, read as the reverse complement.
TTCTATTCTTAGTGTACATACGTCTATACATACATACAAACGTACGTACATACATACATGTAAACGTACATACGTACATATATACATACAAACATACTTGCTTATATACATACATAGTACATACGTACGTACACTTAGCGACAAAAAGAATGGGCCTGCTCTTTATCTCGAATATTTTAAGTTCCAACGCGAGATTCACACGAGTCAATTAATTGCACAGTAGAGCTATAATACGTTACATTTCTTCCTTCGAAGGACTTTCTTTCAAGCAAAATTAGTCAGCGTACGCTTAGCTCAGTGCTTAGTGGCTTGATTCGTATGCGAAAGGTCCTAGGTTCGATTCCCGATGAAGTTAATTTTTTTATTTGTTAAAATGCTCTCTATTTCATTCTGTCTGTCCGTTCTTAAAGAAAAAAACGTACTAACTATTTGGAAGTATTACTATTTTTATTATTTATTTATTTATAAACAGGTTTACAAATGTAATATAACATCTTCCTGTTCTTATCCCACAAAACGCCGTTTAAAATTGTCATTATTGATCTGCCTTTTTGAATTCTACGGTATATTTTATGTCATTTTCTTGGGTACACTTTAAGTTAATTTCGATCCCCAGTTAATTACATTCTTCACATCCTTTGATACATCCTATTATTATTATTAATTTATTATTATTATTATTATTATACTTACTTACTTACTTACTCACTGGCACTATCGAACCCGTAGGTTCATGGCCGCGCGGACATAAGCTCTCCATACATCCCTATCCTGAGCTAATGCTTTCCAATCATTTCCTGTATAATCTAGTTCCCTCAAATCATAGTTAATGTTGTTCTCCCACCTCAATCTTGGTGTACCAACTGGGCGATTTTCCTTCTGGCTTTCCTAGAAGACGTTTCCATGCACGTTTTTCATTCCCCATACGCGCAACATGTCCTGCTCATCGCAGTCTACGAGACTTAACTCTTCTTTTTATATCTGGCTTCATATAAAGACCATGTAGTTCATTGTTATGTAGTTTTCTCCATTCACCTGTCTGTTCATCTCTCTTCTTGGTCCAAAAAATTTCCTAAGAACTTTATTCTCAAATACTCGTAATCTTCTTTCCTCCCTTAAAGTAAGAGTCCATGTTTCGCACCCATATAATATAACTGGTAGAATAATAGTTTTTATATATTTTCAGTTTAACGTTTTTTGAAAGGAGTTGGGACATCAAAAGTCTCTGCAATGCATAATAGCATGCATTTCCAGAATTAAGCCTATGTTTAATTTCTTTGTGTGCATCTCATTCCTATTTGTGATTATTGTTCCTAGGTATTTGAATTCAGCCAATTCCTCAAAATTTCCCTCATTTGTCATTAGCTGTCCATTTCCATTATATAATGTATTTCTACGTGTGACCATATATTTAGTTTTACTGATATTTACTTCCAGTCCTAATTTCTTAGTGTTACTCAATAGTGTGTGCGTGTTGGCCTTTAGTATCTCCTCGCTATCGGCCAGTAGTACCACATCATCAGCATAACTAACAGCTTATTAATACCATTCAGTTGTAAGCCTTCCTTATTCTCTAAAGATTTAATGGCATGCTTCTAGTACAAAATTAAATAGTAGAGGAGATAGTGCATCTCCTTGCTTCAACCCATTCTGGATTTCAAAAGTGTCTGAAAACTGTTTGCCTACACGCACCCTACTCGTTGAGCCATTTAGACACATTCGTATAAGTCTACTAACTTTTTGGGAATTCCGAACTCCAGCAGGATACTATATAACTTCTCCCTCTTAATTGAATCATATGCTTTTTTGAAGTCTACATATAGTTGATGTACAGTACCATTATATTCCCATTTCTTTTCTAAAATCTGTCTTATACTAAAAATCTGATCTGTTGTAGACCTGTTCTTGTAAATGCACACTGATGATCTCCTAGAATGTCATCAATATAGGGAGCAAGTCTGCTTACTAATGTATTTGTTAGAATTTTGTACGAAGTTGAAAGTAATGAGATGCCCCTATAGTTGTTGCAATCAGTTTTATCTCCTTCTTATAAATTGGTACGATAATTGATTCTTCCATTCATCTGGAAGAGGCTCTTTTTCCCAAATCATACTAAGCAACCAGCGTATCTTGTCCATCAATTTTTCTCCCCCTGATTTATCAGTTCTGCTGGATCCATCTGAACCTGATGCTTTATACATCTTCAATTTTTCAATTGCCATTTCAACCTCTAATGCACTTGGCTCTGCGACTAGCATTTCTGCTGTCTGTAACTTATCCTCCTCAATGTCCTGTTCTGTATGTACATTTAATAGCTGATTAAATAACTTTTCCATCTATTTAATATACTCTTGGAATCTGCAATCATATCCCCATTTTCATTCCGAATTATGTTTGTTCTAGCCTGAAACCCTTTCTTCTCTATACTAATTCCCTGATATAATTCTCTAATGTTCCTATTTTTTGCATTCATTTCAAGATCATTAATCTTCTCTCTCAAATATCCCTCTTTTTACTCTTTTAGTAACTTGTGGTGTCCCGTCTAACACTACCCAATTGCTCTAAATTTACCTCTTTGGCTGGTGTAACCATTTAATTTTTTGCTAGCTTTCTTTCTTTACAATGTCGGCACATTCCTCATCAAACCATTTCTTGTTTTGCCTCTTTTTTAAACAACCAATGCTTTCTGATGCTGACAATTTAATAGTATCTCTTATAGCCTCCCATTCTTTATTTATATCAAGTTTTTCTTCTTCGTTTGCCACATTGTCATCTGAAGATTCCAGTACTTCAAATCTATTAGCAATTTTGATTGGGTATTCTTGCCGCATTTCATCATTTTTCAAGTTTTTTAATTCATATTTTACTGAATCATCTTTAGCGTTTGTTCCTCTCATAAGCGATAGCCGTTGTCTGATTTTCACCCTGACCAGATGATGATCTGAATTGCAGTCTGACCCTCTAACTGATCTAACATCAATGATGCTACTGTGCCAGCGTTTATCCACTAATACATGATCTATCTGGTTCCGAGTCTCTCCATCTGGGGACGTCCAGGTGTTATTTATGAATATCCTTATGCTGAAATGTTGTGCTCTTTAACAATGAGATTCTTTGATGTGGCAAATGTGACTAATCTAACCCCGTTGTCGTTACTATCTTCATGAAGACTGAATTTGCCTATTGTTGTTTGAATATATCTTCCTGCCCCACTTTTGCATTAAATCTCCTAAGACAATTTTCATATGATATCGTGAAAGGCTATCAAATAAGCATTCTAATTCTTCATAGAACTCATCCTTGATCTTGTCATCTTTATCTTCTGTGGGGGCATGTACATTTACAATTATAAAATCATGTCGTTTACCCTTTAGAATTATGTATGATATCCTATCACTAACAAACTTAATATCTCGGATAGCGGATAGGATCCTCCTTCTGACTAAAAAACCCGTTCCAAATGCAGGTCTTTCTGCACCCCCATAGTATAATGCAAAGCTTCCTGATTCCTGACTACCTTCTCCTGGCCACCTAACTTCCTGTAAAGCGACTATATCCAAGGGCGATTTATCCAATTCCCGCGTTATATCTGTAGTGCCCCGCTATTGTATAAAGTCCTAACATTCCATGTTCCTAGGAACATGTCCCTGTGTTTGAGCCTTTGGCATGGGTTCCCTGAAGTAGTCCCCCGCCCGGAGAACCGAATGGGGGACTATTTGACCTCCGGAAATTTTACCCCAGTAGAACCCATGTCCGCATTTCTTGACGGTTGTATTTTTACGGTGAAAGATCGTCACTCTTTCGACCAAGGTACTTATTTCGTCTGGCTTATCACCTTCGACCAGTCCGGCATGGGTAACCCTATCGGCAGCAATGCTACCGCCGGCATAGCTCTCAGGATCATTTAAGCACACAAGCCACTCCACCACGACAAGGTAAAGATACCATGGAGGGATTATTATTATTATTATTATTATTATTATTATTATTATTATCATTACGAGTATTATGGACGATGGACAATAAAACAGTAATAATATTATTGTTTTATTATAGTTCATCATCTATGGACTATTATTATGCTGGACGTGACATATATAAACTAAATATTTTAATTGAAGGATACAACTTTTTCTTCAGTAATACGTAATAAATAAATAAACACACGCCATATTCTCTTTTGTTACATATATGTATAACATTATTGTTAAAACGTTGTACTGCACACAGAATTAAATTTATATCGGTAGCTAAATAGTGTTAGAGTTTACGAAGGCAGGAATATTACTTTATAAAGTGTAACGTGGACGTAGATTTTGTGGCAGTAATTAAATGTTATAGCACTTACACGATGTATTTTGCGAAAATACAAATGAATAAAGAAAACATAGTTGAAGGATTCGAACCCTGGCTTTCATACATATTTCATCTTCTTGTAAGTGATTTAACAACCTACGCTACTCGATCGTCGGGTACTAGATGCCTAAATATTAGTTGTCTTGTACTTATGCACTATTAATGAGAGTTTAACTTTATTTGAAATGTCGCAATTTGAGTAATATTGCATTTGTCTAACACTCGTAAATATCTAGAAGTATATCTCGTTAACTGTTCTTTAACTATTTAAGACGATTAAAACCAAGTACAGCGTATTTAAAACATTTAACAGTGCGATACCTCGTGAATAACAGCTTTAGCTTTTCGAGCATGTGCAGTTGGCCCTAACAGGGACTCTTCTTTTGAAGCGGCTCATTCTTTTGTTGCTAAGTGTACATAAATCGTACATACATACGTTCAAACATACGACTATAAATTCAAATACATTCTAAATAATAATAATAATAATAATAATAATAATAATAATAATAATAATAATAATAATCATCATCATCATCATAATTGTAATAATCGTAATTATAATAATCATCATAATTGTAATCATGATAGCATCTTGATTTTCCTAGCGGATGTAATGCTTTAAGGCGTCATATATCACTCAACCTAGTTTAGAAAGAAAATTACAATAATTAGTCTTGTATCTAAAATCGTAGAATAAACATACATACTACATACAAGACACACATAAAATAACGCAGGAAATGCATTTATGTAGTATGAGAAATGGTGAGAACTTAATGGATTCTCTTGAAAATCTTAATACCTAAATAATACATTTGCTATATCTTGAATGCGATGCGTGATCGAGAATTACGTTACTGGATCATCTATCAGAAATGCATGTTGTGTTAACGTGTAGTTGGCTTTGTATAATGGTTGATAATCCTAATCATATATGTTAATCTAGGATCTAACACAATTCACAAGCCAGTGTATTGTTACTTGTAACGAGAGTTCTTGTTATGTAGGACTTTTCATCCATTCCGCAATGACAATTTGTGAACTCTGGTATTTCGTAGTTACATGTCATGAATGATCTCTTCACAGTGCATTCCCATTTCCCTTTCATATATATTTTTTTTAAATCCCGAAGGAATGAAGATACTGAGGTTTTTCTCATGAAAAGATTTTTGTAAACTTTCACAATTCTTCATCGATTTAACTTAGTCTTCTTCTTCCTCATTCCAAGTAATAGGCCTAGGCCTGTTACGATCCTATAGAAAATAATGTTGCCTCCAGCGTTTTATAGGACGGCCCAATGATCTTCGTCCTCTTGGTATATAATTATAAACAGCTTTGGGGATCCGATTTGAACTTATTCTTTCTGGATGGTGTTTCCAATTTAGTTGGCACTGTTTAATATATTCCAAAATTGGCGTAGTCTTCAATTCTTTTAAGATAACATAACGGTGTTCCTTTTCCGACCCCACCTGGTGTAACCCGCTGTTCTGCGCATGAATCTTATTTCACAAGCCATTATTCTGCTTTCATGTTGTCTTTTTAGCGTCCATGCTTCACTACCATAGGTCAACACGTTTAGCCTAAGTGTTATATAAACGTAATCTGGTGTTTTTTGTACAAGGGATGGTTTCATATCTTGCTTAATAATTCCCAAACATTTATTATAACTAGTAATTCTTTCAGGGATGTCCTTTTCATCCCAGATAGATAATGTCCAAGATATTTAAATTGATTAGATCTCTCTAAAAGTTTATTCTGGAGACAGATTTTACTTTGTATGGGGTCCTTCCATGAAATGCCATTACTTTAGTTTTGTTAATTGATATTTCCATATTAAATTTGGCAGCTAGTTTTTGTAAATTATAAATTGATCGTTGCAAATCAATTTTGGAAAGTGCCAGAAGAGCTAAATCGTCTGCAAAAAGAATAGCATCGAGTTTGAGGTTCTTATTGATGGTTATATATCCTAGTTGTGCTTTCCTCCATTGTGTTTTCCTCCATTTTACTTACAAAACAGCGAATATGTTCAGGCGAGAAAAAAGTGAGTGTATATTGTATATGTGCGTATGTGTATGTATGTGTGAGTGCGTGTGACATATTAGAGGTCGGAGTTTTTGTTTTTCAGAACTAAACTTCCATATACTAATTAGTGAAGAAACGCAATGTCGTTCGTTAACCTGAAAATTCGGAACATTGGGAATGGGGATTCAGCTGAAAGCTGTAATTGAAAAATCTCTCTATGTCCCCATGTTGTTTTCTCGTAATATAACTAAATACAAAGGGTGGATTTGTCAACCGAAGTCTAAACCACATCGCAGTTTTCCAATTCTTATTGTTCCATAACAACCATAAAATCTGAAAATAAACTGTTGTTAATTACAAAAACAAATGTCTGAATCATGTCTATGGTTTCATAACAGTTTCTGTGAATTTTCAGTCATTTTGATAGGTGTTATAGAAACAACAAAAATTGGAAAGCTGGGGTCGAGGTTTAGATCTCGGTTGAGAAACCGCCCATAGGATTCAACTAACAAAATAATTATATATACGCCCTAAATTGAATGTACAGCCTTTGAGAAAAATGATGCCTCAACTCTTGATGGTGGAAAGTTAAAAGTTTTGAAGAGCGATTCACACGAGTGAGTTGTTACATGTGCTGTCTCATTTGAGGTCAAATCCGGCGGCATAAGGGGCCAATCATATATTTATACCAATCGTTATTGAACGAATTTCAACAAATAAATGTATCAATTGAATTTCTAAGTTAAGAGAGTTATCAGATGACTGAAATCAACTAATGCTCATTTTAACCTATCGATAGAAAATTAGCGCTTACTTGTGATGCAGTATTTGTATCGTTCGCTTCAGTAGAGCAGTCGGTAAGGTGCTTTCTTGCGATGACGGAGGCCCAGGTTGGATACTGGTCAGGATTTTTTTTAAAATAAAGTCGTTATCTTTTATAATGCCTACACGTTACCAGACTACGTTATGTAAATACATTTGTATATATAGGGAAGTTAATTAATTAAAGGATACAGCTCATATATACGAGTATATATATAAAATAACGATTGTAAAATCTCGTTACTTTGTTTAAAACAACACAAGGCATAACAAGATTGTTTATTTCCACTATTAACGTAAAATGCTACTGATTACTTTAAATTAAAACAAGTTAATATTAATTGCATTATACAAGTAAGTCCTGGAGTATTGCAATCGCTTCGTACAGACAGTTTCTAGCAGGGAGAAGGTGGTCTAGTGGAGCGATCTTTTTATTTCCCATGCAGGAGGTCGCGTGTTCGATCCCGCTGTCATGCTTTTTTTCTCTCTCTCTCTCTCTCTCTCTTTCTCTCTCTCTTTCTCTCTCTTTCTCTCTCTCTCTTTCTCTCTCTCTCTTTCTCTCTCTCTCTTTCTCTCTCTCTCTTTCTCATCTCAATTAATTTTCTTTGTTTTTTTTTTATTTTTTGCTTTGTTTTATTTACAGCATTTACTGCACTACTTATATACGCGAAATTATTTTCCATTGTAAGACACAGAAGGAAATAGAACGGATTTTAGTTTCTCAAATAGTTGTATACTTGTGAACCAAACAACTGACCTCTGGTCATGCGTAGTGGCTTCGTTCTGGGACTTGAAAATTACTGGTGCGCCAACAATTATTTCGAAGGCTGTACATCCGGCGTACTGAGGAATTTATTTAATTTATGCAATATCAGCGTGACGGAATTTTTATATTTCACAAGATACCATTAACCAATTTATATTGATTCGGTGTTTTCATACACTTTCTGTGGTCTAGAGGTTAAATTCCTAGCCTTTGGTCTCTATGCCGTGGGCACAAAGCCGGTCGGGATTGATGGACAGAACCAAAAGACTAGTATTCCGAGAGGGACTTAAGCCGCGAAGTCCCCGTTCAGAAAATTACTTTGAGCCTGAATTAGTGCATCTGAGTAAAATTTAATTGGACTTTCCCATCTCTCGCTTACATAATATGTAGTGGGGGGTTGTACAAATTATTTTGGTTAAGTAACTCCCTGGAGTGAGTGCCCTTACCCCACCTGGAGATTTACGATTATTTGCAGAGATTACCATTTTACTACCATTGTATTTTACATGTGTTATGATTCGCTTATTTCCAATGCTTCAATATTTACATTAATAAGTAGGGCCGAAAAATACTGAGAGTTTCAATAGATAACGTGAACATAGCATTATAATTACCTTAGGGCCATTTCCGTCCCGCAGTGTGGTCATGTAGTTGAAGGCACGACGCATAGGCGCAGAGCTAAGGGGACATGCACTGGTTCGAGTCGCTATGGGGAATATATTTTCTCATGCCATTTCGGCCAGTTTGCGACCGGTACCCACCCAGAATCATGAAGAATTTAGGTGGCTACAAAAGTAGTGGCTCTAGGTTTAGAGAACCACATATGACGGCTGGAGGACCAGATATGCTGACCACTCGTTGCCTCTATACTTGCTAGATCATCTACCTCTGAGACTAACGCATGTGTAGGCAATGATCCTGCTATAGACCAAGGACCTTCTAGGTAGGTCGCGCGATAGAGTTGAGTTAGTGATATCCAACCGCATCAACAACAGTTATACTACAGATGTGCATAATCATGTTTAAAAAAAGAAAATAGTTGGTTTTTGTGTCGTTTGTAGTTCGCTGGAATGTCATTAATATGTCGCCAAATTCATCGATGCCAAGAGACTCTTGTATTTACTTCCCTCCCAAAGGAAAGCGCACTCGGAACTTTTCAGTTCAATAAGCAATGACTACGAAGTAGGTTGTAACTTTAATAGTGGCAGAAATTCATTATATAATGGAAATGGACAGCTAATGACAAATGAGGAAAATTTTGAGGAAGTGGCTGAATTCAAAACCTAGGAACAATAATCACAAATAGAATCAGATGCACAAAGAAATTAAACATAGGCTCAATTCTGGAAATGCGTGCTATTATAATTGCAGAGACTCTTGATGTCCCAACTCCTTTAAAAAAACATTAAACTGAAAATATATAAAACGATTATTCTACCAAGATCTATTATATGGATGCGAAACATGGACTCTTACTTAAGGGAGAAAGGAGATTACAAGTATTTAAGAATAAAGTACTTAGGAAAGTTTTTGGACCAAAGAGAGATGAACAAACAGGTGAATGGAGAAGACTTCATAACAACGAACTACATGGTCTTTATAGGAAGCCAGATATAATAAGAACAGTTAAGTCTCGTAGACTGCGATGGGCAGGGCATGTTGCACGTATGGGGAATGAAAGACTTTTATGGACGCTTCTTGTAGGAAAGCCAGAGGGAAAACGCCCAGTTGGTAGACCAAGAATGAGATGGGAGAATAACATTAACTATGATTTGAGGGAGGTAGATTATACAGGGAATGATTGGAAGGCATTATCTCAGGATAGGGATGTATGGAGAGCCTATGTCCGCGCGGCCATGAACCTACGGGTTCGATAGTGCTAGTGAGTAAGTAAGTAAGTAACTATTTAATTATCACTAGTATACAAATGACAGACCTGTAAAACTTCTGCAATCCTTCAATGTAGTACCCCCAGCATTGTATACAACTCGTTGTCAGCGATGTGGAAGTCGTAGTATCCCTGTAGCAGCTCCTGTTATATTGATGATTCTGACTGACCGCCTTAATGCCAGCAGAATCTCGGGAATAGTCTGGAATCGAATGTTACGAAGTGGTTCCTTCATCTTAGGGACCAAATCATCATCACAGGGGCTTAAGTCTAGTGAATGTGGGAGAAGGAAAAACACTTCCACTCCCAGCGATGGTATACAGATCGGCTATAGGGTGTGCCGTGTGCGTTCGCTCAGTACTGTATCGAAATGCCATTTCCCCATATGCTTCCACAAGACTTTCATGACACTGTCGTACTGTTTGGCCATGTCACATTGAATTTTCAACCAAGATCGCTGATGGCGAAACACAACAGCTTAGAGCGGCAATTCAAAGGAGACTAACTTTGTCTCTCCAAAGCACATGTGCTATGAGACGTACGGACGAGTACATTTAACTATAAGATAGGTCTGATATATATTAATATGTGATGTTACAACAATTAACGCTGTCTAGTTTCACTTCTACAGCAGTGTTGCCACTATTTTTATTACAGCCTATGTACTTAGTGTTTCAAATTAAATTTATTTTGGTCACTTTTTGCAAAAGTACATAAAAAAGTAAAAACTAACTGACAATGTTGTATGGTATAATAGTGCATCGTGTACTCTATGTGGTAACATCAAAATAAAGCCGAGAGCAAATGAAAAGTTAACAGGGTAGAGAATCAGAAATTAAGAAATAAGATGACGAATGAATTCCGATGACAACGGATATAAACTCCAAGTGCGACAGGCCTAGAAAGCCTTGGCCTACTAGCCGGCTGCAGGCCTCACATCAACATTTGTTAATCGCAGAGTTAGGCGATCGTCTATCCAGCGTAGGGGTGACATGTTATCAGCATGTCGGGTCCCCAGCCGTTATGTCTACTATTACTATTACTCTACTATTACTACTATTACTACTAATACTAACTCCTGGCGCGACAGACCTACAAGGCCCTTAGACTACCAGCCGGCTGCTGGCCTCACATCAACATGTGTCAATAACACAGGTAGATGATAATGAGCCTGTGTAGGGGTGACATGTGGTCAGCATGTCGAGTCCCCCAGCCGTTATAGCTGGTTTTCTCAACCTGGAGCCGCTACTTATTGTAGCTACCCAAATGCATCACGATGCTGGGTGGGCACCGGTCCCATACTGACTTAACCACTCGGCCACGGCGCGGGACACTACTAATACTACTAATACTACTAATACTAATATTGCTGCTGCCACCATTGTTTACTTTTCTTGTTTCAAACATGTCCTTGTTAAATCCTTGGATAACACTATAACTAAGTCTACATTCTTCCGAACGAATACATGCTCAGAATATATATATATATATATATGGACTCTTACTTTAAGGGATGAAAGGAGATTACAAGTATTTGAGAATAAAGTACTCAGGAAAACTTTTGGACCAAAGAGAGATGAACAAACAGGTTAATGGAGAAGACTACATAACAATGAACTACATGGTCTTTATAGGAAACCAGATATAATAAGAACAGTTAAGTCTCATAGACTACGATGGACAGGACATGTTGCACGTATGGGGAATGAAAGACTTGCATGGAAACTTCTTGTAGGAAAGCCAGAGGGAAAACGCCCTGTTGGTAGACCAATAATGAGGTGGGAGAATAACATTAACTATGATTTGAGGGAAGTAGATTAAACAGGGAATGATTGGAAAGCATTATCTCAGGATAGGGATGTATGGAGAGCTTATGTCCGCGCGGTTACACCTGCGGGTTCGATAGTGCCAGTGAGTAAGTAAGTAAGTCAGTATATATAATCATCTAGAGAAAGTCTATGGAACCCATTTGATACCGAGAATCTCATATCTAGAGGCGAGTGTGGTTGTAGCCTGTAGACCTCCATAATCTACTCGTAAGTCAATATTTTTGTTCTTGTTATTGTATATAGGGGTTTCAAGTGGGTGTCCTGAAATGGTAGTCAGATATGATACTGAAGTGGTACTAACTCTTTCACTCGTTCACTCACTCACTCATACTCATTCACTATCAGTCTCTCACTCACTCGCACTAATAGAACCCATAGGTTAAAGAGCGCGCCGACATATGCTCTCCATACATTCATATCCTTAGCCAATATTTTCCAGTCATGCCTTGTACAATTTAATTCCCTCAATTCATATTTAATGTTATTCTACCATTTCATTCCGGTAATCTATATGTAATTTCAATACTTTTTTTTAACAACTCACGTTATTACCGTCGCAATTCAAATCTAGCAGCGAAAAGTCCGGTAAATATTCCTCAGAGATATTTTTTTTTGGGGGAATGAGGTTTTTAATGTGCCGTTAAATCTACAACACGGGATCCACAGTTTTATGTTCTCTTCCGAATGAACCCATGCTCACGACTTTTACGTTGTGAAAATTCTATAAACCTCGTCAGCTTCTCAACCAGCGGACCTCGGAAATATGTTAACCACTAGACCACCAAGTCGGACTACATATGTGATCTATTATGCGATTTGTCAACATGGATATGTGGTTTTAATATGTATAACGCAATAGTTGGAATAAAATAAACAATTTGTCGCTCAAAGCGGCTGCCCCAGGTGAATAACATTTAGTGATGTTCATAAATATTAAAATAGGATATAAATTTCAAATATGTTTCTCGTTTTAATTCCAAATGGATACGAGAAAACGTAGAGTTTTCAAACATTTTATAAAAGTCATTGCAATGACCCTAACATGTTGAAAACATTTTGTCTCCAAGACTGCCCTAATTTGTCGTCCAGTACGCACTAGTGGACGCCATGGTCCAGTAGACAAGCATTTCATTAAATATATTAACATTAAAACAACCAAGGCATCCCCTTGCATCACTTTGTATAATGGCATGAATAATTCAAATCAACTTGGAGAAAGATACAAATTCTACAATCAAATAAGGCTAGATAGTAATGCTCAGCAACAACTGCATAAATTGACTTTCCCGTTCAATAGTTGAAGAACTCATCCTGCAGAAAGTGTCAGCAGTGAAAAATCTGAGACGAAGAGCGCTGTGTTCAGATGTTCACAGATAGCAGAAACCAGAAACTAGGGTTCGATCAGGTATAGGAGTCTTCATATACCCAGAACCTGTCTTCCAACTTCTTCTTCTTCTCCTTCTTCTTCGGTTTTCCCCCATTTATAGGTTTGCCGTCTTCAGTTTCCATTTAACTCTATCATTCCAATCTCCCTCTTCCAAATTCCTATCATCCTATCCATTATAGTTTTGACGTAAGTTTTCCATTTCCATCTTTGTCTGCCACGTTTATTTCTTTCAGGGGGTGACCATTGGTATATATGTTTTGGCCATCTTTCATTTTCCATTCTTTGTACATGGCCATTCCATTTAAGTGTTTGATTTTCAATCCTCTTAACCGATGTGGTGACATTCATTTCTTATTTTATCCTGTCTTGTTTTTTGGAGGCTTCTTCTAAAATAATCAAATTCAACTGTTCTAATTATATTTTTTTGTACTTCCATCAAAGTCATCCAATTACAAAAATAAATAAACAATAGGTACAGTAACAGTAAACCAAAACAGCTCGCTATATTAAAAGCCCATGAGAAGTTGCAATTTATGAATAATATTTCAAACAAAACTGCAGCTATACACACCGACAATAAAACCACTATAGATCTGCAAGGGTCCACGGACGAAGTGAATGGAAGTAGTAGGTATTTCATACGTCATCATTGTTCCTTTATTCTCATGAAGTATGCCATTGTATCGCTTGCAATTCCCCGTGCCCCCTTCGTCCCGTGCTTTCATTCTCTTCGTCTGTGGACTGTACAACCATAAATAAGAAATTCGCCTTTTCCAGTTGTTGCGGTCCCGAACATCCTCATCTGTAAGTCCCAGTTCAGTCATACCTGTTCTCATACCATTCATTGAACCTTCCTTAGCTTTTCCCACCTATTTTCCATTCCAAGGTCGGCTTGTGGATTCTATCAGATGTCATCCTGTTGAGATGTCCATACCACCTTAACAGTCTCTCTTCAATTGTCTGTAATACATCTCTATCAGCTTTAATAATTTTCCTAATTTAAGCATTTTTAATCTACATTTTCGCAATGATATTCTCAAGTAATTTATTTCTGTTGCTAATGACGTAGTTAGCTAGGAACTTATTCCTTGCTCATGTCTCTGATCCATATAATTAATACTTTCACATTGGCCTTATAAATAGATTTCTTTGTTCTGTAAAGGAAGTTTTTACTCATTAATACTGTGTTCAGCATGCCAATTTCTTCTGTCCATCAGTTATTCTCTTTTAAATTTATTATTGTGATGAATATTCTGCTCAGATTGATACTAGATATCTAAATTTGCCATGTTTAATGTCATTCATCCCTTTAAGATATTGTGTTTTATTTACTTAAATTGGTAATCCCATTTTTTTTTCAAATTGATGCATTAATTTTCTAATCTTACAGAATGCATCATCTATATCTTGTCTAATAATGACTTGATCATCTGCAATTAATATATTGGATAAGTAATAATAATAATAATAATAATAATAATAATAATAATAATAATAATAATAATAATAATAATATTCATTGTGAATTCCCATAACCTGACATATCCTAGACCAAAGTCTTAAACATACATTCATATAAAATTTAAAAATGCGAGTGATGAGCAACATCCTTGGAGGAGTCCTTTAGATGTGATTAATTATTTAGATAAATATTTGCCCATTTTCACTTGACATCTGTTTTGAGAATACGTTTATTTTAATGTATATCACCTTTTCACTTATGTACGGAACTATAAAAAAAAGACAATAAATTTCACACAAGTAAATACTCACATTGAAAATGAAGGCATCAAGTTTGAAATCGACTGCCCAAAAGTGCAGCAAACAGCCCGAGGCTAGAAATAATGTCCAGCTGAATATCGATCAGCACCATTATACTTACTTACTCACTGGCACTATCGAACCCGTAGGTTCATGGCCGCGTAGACATAAGCTCTCCATACATCCCTATCCTGAGCTAATGCTTTCCAATCATTCCCTTATAATCTACTTCCCTCAAATCATAGTTAATGTTGTTCTCCCACCTCATTCTTGGTCTTACCAACTGGGCGTTTTCCTTCTGGCTTTCCTACAAGAACCTTCCATGCAAGCCTTTCATTCCCCATACGTGCAACATGTTCCTGCCCATCGCGTCCTACGAGACTTGACTGTTCTTATTATATCTGGCTTCCTATAAGACCATGTAGTTCATTGTTATGTAGTCTTCTCCATTCAGCTGTCTGTTCATCTCTCTATGGTCCAAAAATTTTCCTAAGTACTTTATTCTCAAATACTTGTAATCTCCTTTCCTCCCTTAAAGTAAGAGTCCATGTTTCGCACCCATATAATATAACTGGTAGAATAATAGTTTTATATATTTTCAGCTTAACGTTTTTTGGAAGGAGTTGCATTTCCAGAATTGAGCCTATGTTTAATTTCTTTGTGCATCTCATTCCTATTTGTGATTATTGTTCCTAGGTATTTGAATTCAGCCACTTCCTCAAAATTTTCAGCACCATTATAATGGAATAAAAAGAGAACAGTTTCAAAAAGTTGGAAAATCAGTGACGGACACAACAAATGGTCATCTAACAGCTAATTATACTTCCCAACTGTCAAAAGTATTCTAAAATCTAAAGTAGTGCTAAATCATACATTAGCATTTTTCAAAACTGGTGGAAAATTTGCTGATTATTTCTGTAGATTTAATATTGCGAATGATCTCATATGTGTGAGCAAACAAGAACCTCCATCAGTTGACCGTTTATTGTGGGAATGTGAAAACTTGAACACGAGAAGGGATGCATTTCGACAGAAGTGTAATAAAACGAAGTTGAATGTGGCCAGTGCATATTAACTATAATGGAAAAGAATAAGAATATTACTAAATTTTAATTAATGATAATATTATTGTTTTTGTTATTTGCACAGGTATCCTCAACCAAAATATATAATTTTTTCTTCCACATTTCCCGGTCTTGCGTGTCTGATTCTGTCATATTTCTCTTCTTCAAGTTGTCTTGAATTTTTTTTATCCACGTTGGCTTTGGTCTATCACGTTTCGCTTTTCTAGGAGATATAAATTTCAATACTTCTTTCTTTGTTTCTGTGTACCTCCTTCTCATTATATGCCCATACCAACCTTAGTTGGATTTCAATCAGTCTCTTGGTACAATATCCTTTTCTACATTCATAATTTCTCTTATTGTATTATTTTTTATTTTGTCTAATTTTGATATTTTTTACCGATCTTCTTAAAAAGTCAATTTCTGTGACTAATAAATTATTCCTGTGTTTTTGCTTCAACGTACATGTTTCCGCACCATATAATAAAATACTCTTCACAATTGTGTTATATATTAATAATTTAGTCCTCTTGATTATATTCGTACTTCATAAAATATAATTTAATATTCCATTAACTTTCTTTGTCTCTATTATTATTTTTTTCGATGTCTACTTCAGATGATCTATCTATCTGAATTATTGATCCTAAATATTTTAAATATTCCTCTGTTTAATATTTGTTCCATTTATTTCTAATTCCTCAGAAAGATCTGGGCTGAAATATTCTGTTTTATTATAATTAATTTTTAAACTCCATCTTCAGTGTTCTTACTCTAGTTTTCTACCTATATAGTTTGCATCTTCACATCCTGAAGTACTACCACTTGATCATCTGCGAATAATAAGTTATGTATGTATTTGTTCTCGTTTAATTTTAATCCCATTGATTTACATTTATTTGACCATTCATGTATTACAATATATATGCATATTCTAAATAATTACGGTGATATTGTGCACCCCTGTAACAACCCCTTTGTAGTTATCATCTCTTCGGTTAGTGCTGAGCCCATTTTAACTCTACATTTGTTATTAAAGTAGATATTTTTAATGTATGTATAATTTGTTATAATAATAATAATAATAATAATAGCCATCGCCAAAAAAATAACATCAAACGCATGATTGTGAAGTGTCTTAACAGAATTTCGGACAAAGAAAAAACTGGACTTATCCTCGATTCTGTTCACATTTCTCACACTTACATCGCAAAATACTACTTAGCCATTGAATTTAAGGATTTTTGTTGGAAATATTTTTACATTAATTTTAAAACATTCCCCCCCCCTCTCTCTCTCTCCTCTCTCCTCTCTCTCTCTCTCTCTCTCTCTCTCTCTCCCTCTCTCCAGCTTAGTTTAACTTCTCAATTTATAATAATAATAATAATAATAATAATAATAATAATAATAATAATAATTTATTTTAGCTGGCAGAGTTAAGGCCATAAGGCCTTCTCTTCTACTCGACCAGCGAATAGCAAAATTATACAAAAATTACGTACATATTACAATTTTAATATATTATTAAAATACAGACTAAACAAAATACAATGATGATGTTATCTAATACTAGCTAATACTAACAAAACATAGAATATAATAAAATTAAAATGATATAAAATAAGTAAGTAGCTTCCTAGACGATTATTAATGGAATGCTCTATATAGTTGTTATGCAGTTAATGTTTTCATTGTGTCGAACTTAAGATATTAGTTAATTTGGATTTAAATAATGATAGCGATTGACAGTCCCTGACATGACTGGGAAGTGAGTTCCATGCTCTAGCCATAGGCATTGTGTAAGATTCAGAGTACAGAGAGGTCCTGTGTTGTGGTATCAAAAGTAAAGAAGAGTCTTGTGATCTTGTTCCTAAATTGTGATGAGCCGATAAATGTTGAAAACGTGTTGTTAAATAAGTTGGTAAATATGTGTGCAGAATTTGGAATAGTAAGGTATGTGAATGTAAAGTTCTTCTGTCATTTAGGCGTAGCCATGATAAGACCTGAAATGAAGGAGACGCGTGGTCATAACGACGGAGATTGAATATAAATCGAATGCAGGCATTATGAGCACGCTGTAGTCTGTCAGATAGATCAGTTGTCAGATTAGTCAGTAATATGTCGCAGTAGTCGAAGTGTGGCATTATAAGAGTCTGTACAAGTATTTGTTTTAATTTTGTAGGAAGGAAGTTTTTAAAAACTATTTAGGGAGTGAAGAATTGAGAACACTTTCTTGCAGGTATTATTCACCTGGATTTTCCAGTCTAGGTGTTGGTCCATATAGATACCCAGATTTTTTACTACTGAGCTGTACGGGATGTTTTTGTCATTTAGGAGAATGGTAGGGATATTTTCGTAATTTATAATGCTTTGGATTCGCCGATGTCCTATAATATGCACTGTGTCTTGTCAGTATTAGATTAAGTCCATGTTTCTTCGACCATTGGGAAATTGAGTCTAGGTCACTATTTAATTTGTCTAGTGTGTCATGTACATCGTCAGGAGGGAGTGAATGTAATTTGCAAATCGTTAGCGTATAGGTGATGTCGACAATAGGTAAGTCTAGTGGATATATCGTTAATATAGATAGAGAACAGAAGGGTTCCTAACACTGAACCTTGTTGGACGCCACCCTTCAGTGATAGCCAGGATGAGGAAAGTTCTGCATTGGATACACATTGCTGGCGACCATGAAGATAGGATCCAAGCCAGTTAACAGCATTGTCAGAAAGATTCAGAGTGCGTAATTTTGCTATTAATATGTCAGTGCCAACAGTGTCGAAAGCTTTGCTGAAGTCCAAGAGTGTAAATATTGTCATGTGGCTACTGTCCATTGCTTCACGCCCATCTTCGGCAACTTTAAGAAGTGCGGTTGCCGTACTATGGCCTTTCCTAAAACCTGATTGGTATGGGTCGAGTATATTATGAGTGTTAAGGTAATTAGTTAATTGTCCATGAACAATGCGCTCCAAGGCCTTAGATAGGACTGGGAGGATGCTGAGTTGGTCTGAAGTCGTTTGGTGTTACAGGTAATTTAATTTTAGGGATTGGTCTGACTATAGCTTTTTTCCAGAGTTCGGGGGTAAGTTGAGGTCATGATTGAGGCATTAATATATAAGGGGTTACAGTTGGGAGTATGACATGGAGTATTTTCTTTAAAAAGTCGATACTTATATTGTCTGTACCTTGTGTCTTAGTTCTAATGCGGTCCAGGGATAGTTTAACGTCGATGGCATTATATAGGAAAAGAAGAATTTTTCTCGGGAAGGAGTAGGTGTGAATAGGAGCTCATCTATAGTTTGTTGTTTGGTCGTAGTGTCTTATGTTAAGTGTGGCATACGATGTGAATGTTGGTTTAGATCGTCCAGTGATATGTTAATGCTCTCTCCTTTGGTTGTCGGCTGCCGTAGACCCATTGATCTAATACGTTTCCACATATCACTTGCATTTGTGTTTGGATCAATTAGACTATGAGCATACCGCAACTTTGCGTTCCTAATGTTTTGATTCGTTTTGTTTCTTAATGTCTTATATTGTCTTAAGTTAGCGTCACTTTTGTCCCGTCTATATTTTCGAAAAGCAGCATCCCTCTCAGCCATCAGTAGTCGAATTTTGTGGGATATCCAGGGAGCTGAGGATTTAGTAATTCATCTATTTTTCAAGGGGGCATGTTTGTCGTAAAGTTCTAATAAGCAATTTTCGTCAATTGTGCGTAGGGTCCAAATATCATGCCACGGCATCTCGAAAGCGTCTGCAATTGGAGCTTGCTGGTTAATATTTTTTTAAATTCGATACGTTAATAATTTAGGACGAGTCCTAGGACACTGGAGAGAGTATTCGATATATATGACGTCATGGGCTGATATGCCGGGAGCTGTCCGTAGTTTATAATTTTCTGTGAATTTGTCGTGGCTATGATGTCTATTAATGTATCAGTCGTCGATGTGTGATGGGTTGGTTGTAAAGGCAAGACATACATATTGCATGCGTGAAATAATGCCAGTAGTTTCTGATGATGATGATGATGAGGAAGAAAAATAAGTTAGAGGTAAAGTCGCCCATTACTATGACATGCTGATAATGCGGCAGTAAACTTAATAAAGGTGTTTCTATGTCACTAAGATACTCTACTTTCGGAGGTTTGTACACCACACACAGGAGACATCTCTGTAAACTAGCTGAAATTTCATGAAGAGGAATCTGGTCGTGCATTGTAATCAGGGGAGGAGTGAAGAATGACTTTGGGCTCTAAATTCGATTTGATATACATCGCAACTCCCCCACCTCTTTTCCCTAGTCTATCATTGCGACAGTGGGTGTACCCGTCAATATCAACACAGTGAGGAGTGAAGGGAAGGTTTAAGCCAGGACTCAGATATTAAGATCGCATGCAGAGAGATTCGGAAAATAAATGTCGAATTTCATGAATGTGAGACAGAATGCTGTTGAGCATTAATATGGGCGATTTTAAGAGTAGTAGAACGAGGAAGAAAAACATTCTTTAGCAGATAGGCAGTGGTGGGGTGAGAAAAATGTGAAGGTTCATTGGCATTGTCATTTGAAGAAAGGGCAGGAACTTGTCTGGGGGGATGGTCGTGTTGAAAGCAGGTCAGGGACTTCATATATTTGACTAAAACTTGGAAGACCAATTTTACCAACTTTTACAGATAATGAAAACTTTAACTGAATTAACACACTATTAGGAGCAGAGAAAAATAAATATTAGTAATAATAAAATCAATTGGATTATTCTAAGCAAATAAAGTAATTTATAGGTACATTTACATGCCTTGTGTCGCCCGAGGTCTTATATTTGCACGACCTCGGGAGAGGTATTTTTAAATTTTGGATCACATACATATTTTTGACCATACAAGGATGTAGAGGACTTCTCTGAATGAGTGATCAGCTCATTTCAGAACTTCCTCCGAGTAAACATAACATCAAGACAAAACAGTCCATTGACCCACACACTCACACTAATAGTTGTGAATATCGTAATGAAAATTATGATGACCAGGGCGATGTTCTGGTACAGTTTGGGACTTAATGTTTTCTGTCATTTGTTTTACAGTTGAGAAAAAATCCCGAAAAAACCATCACCCAGGATTCTGTACCGACCGGAGATCAAATCCCGATACGTTGCATACGAGGCAGTGACACTGCACGAGACCTTGACGTTGAACTGATTTTACAGCATATATTTTGTATTTCGATATTTTACATGTAGGTAAATTAACTCTTAGCATAATTTGTTAAATTGTCACTAAATATCGATTACTGGTATGACGAGGTCAATAATCAGTTACGTAAATTATTGCTATTTGATTTCCCTTTATATCAATAACTAATTATTAATTCAAACAGCAAAGTGCAGTAGTTAATGTGATAGCATCGAAAATTGATACGGCTGATGAATCCCGTTTCTCTATGATGTTTATTTTAACTCTATTAAATTGTTCGTTACATTACATTTGATCTGTACTGTACTGAAAATTGCATTTTTATTATTTATTGTGCAACATTGTATAAAAGACACTCGTCATATTTCGTATTTACCAACTTATTGAACTATGCTATTATTAATGCATAGTATTTTAGCAATAAGAGTAATTAAATATATTTTATCTACAATTATAACAATCAGTGACACTTTAGTTCATAGTTACTACGCAACAGAACCTACGATTTATGTTCTAACAAAACACGCAATAAATCATAAAATACTGGTTCAACAAAACGTATGATGATTACGTATAACTATATAAATAAACTTGCCCGTGCGACCCATATTTGTAAATAATATTGTAAATATCTTACTTTTTGTCTAATAAAGTCCTACTACTACTAAATAAACTTTCCATGACTTTTCTGGAAGTATATTCATAGTTGCATCTCGGACTGCTTTAAAAATGTTTCCTGATGAATCGTGTAAATCACCTTCTCAGCTCATTTTTGTTTTAAATTAACATATGAAACTAGCACCCAAAATTGTAGAATATAATAATGATATTATTATTATTATTATTATTATTATTATTATTATTATTATTATTATTATTAATGTTTTATTTATTCTGGCAGAGTTAAGGCCATAAGGCCTTCTCTTCCAATGAAGCAGCACATTTTTTTTATTATATACAACTTTCCTGATTAGAGGTTTGCCTCAAGGACAAAGTGATGCAGACAATTCATGTTCGAAATTGATGAAATACATGTTGTAGATACATTAAAAATTTTCAAATTATAATTGAAGTATACATAGTATAATGTATAAATTTTGTAAAGATGGTTTCTTAAAATTGAACAGTATACACGTATATACTGTATACACTACACTGATTACAAAGAGTTTAAAGTAAATATTAAATGTTACAATGTAAATGTAATGTACAAACAACATTTTATACGATGATAATAACATTAATACTATTGACGATGATGATGATAACAATAATAATAATATTGATAATAATAATAATAATAATAATAATAATAATAATAGTATAACATGATAAATTATACGAGAAACACCAATTAATACATGTATCTTACACTGGGTAATGATGAAGCTAATGTTAGAGCAAATATAAATTTAGATTTGTGTTAAAAGGTGCCAACGTCCGGCAGCCCCTGATTTCTTGTGATAGAGAATTCCAATTGCGAGAAGTGAAGATGGTATATGACGTGGAGGGATGTGATATCCTACATTGTTTCTTGATTTATCGTGTTTTTTTTTTCTCCATCCCCACATTACTCTTCTCTAAACATATAGTTTCCGCAATAAATAATTTCATTAAATATACTAAATTTACAACATATACTAAATTATTCTACGTAGATAAAATGTTGCAAAAAAATACGTTACAAAATTATGTTTTTGGACGGTAGTGCGTTCTGTCGTACTTATAGCAATGGGGACCATGATTGAAAGTTCAGTTTCCTAAATTTCGGGGTATACTGTAATATTAAAAATTACCTATCTAGTGCGCGAAGTAAAACCACTACCCTTTATGAATGCTATGTACAATATATATACAAAAATATATCCAAAATGTAGTGTTAAAATACATTATATGAAAATAATCACTGCATTTTAAATGAACTGAACTTGATTTGAAACAATATAAAACAATAAATTCATACTTTGCGATCATTTTATACCTGATTGTGTCACGGCTTGCTGTAGTCTCAAATAAATTATTTTCGGCATTTACCGTATATAGATTGGCCAGACTGATAACGTTGATTAGTTATTTATAATGAACGCAAATATTTCCATCAAAGATGGTTTTTAACAATTTCCTCGCTTTTGTAAAAACCATATCCCAACCTCGCATTGTAATATACTATTAATAACTTGTAATACAAATAATTATTGTTTAGTTTCTTCATATCACCTTGTGTCTTCTATTTACATGCCACACACCATCCAACCTGTGACACGACTGTCGGGAGAGGGATTTTAAACGGTGGATTACACAAGAACTTTCCCAGCACTCAATTGACTTGTACCTGGGTACCGGACGGAACGTATCAGATACACATCACGCCATCTTCCTTGAACTGCCTACGTTTACAACAGTATCTGCATTGCCAGCGTGACGTGTTCATTCGGAACCGCTTATGATATTCCGAGATGTCGGTCCGGTGATCCATCGTCATTACTGATCACCAAAATCTTACGGAAACAAGTGTAGTTAATAAACCTGCGAAAGAGATGTTTCCGGACCAGGGTTCCCTACATGAAATAAATGCATTTGCCCCTCTTAATTTTCCCTAAAAGTTTGTATCATGATGGAAACACCCTGTATATACATTACGTAGTGTACTCCAGTCGTCTCTGAGGCCGAGTGGGTAGCGAGCGCGGCTGCCCCAACTGGGATCTCAGTTTTGAATCCTGGCGGAATAAGAAAAGTTAATATTGTTGAGGACGACTGTTTTATCAGCTATTAATTTTAATATTTTAACACAAAGAATATGGTCATAACATAATGATTTTATAGATCGACCCTATGTACCTGCTCAACAGTAATAGTATTTCATTATATTATACACACTCACTCCTGGTGCAACAGGCACTTAGCCTACCAGCCGGCTGCTGGCCTCACATCCACATGTGTCAATCACACAAGTAGATGATTATCCTGCCAGTGTAGGGGTGACATATGGTCAGCATATCGGGTCCCCAGCCGTTATAGCTGGTTTTCTCAACCTGGAGCCACTACTTATTGTAGCTACCCAAATGCCTCACGATGCTGGGTGGGCACCGGTCCCATACTGGCCAATATACCATAAGAAAATGTCTTCCCCCAGCGCAAGTCCCATAGCTCTGCGCCAAAGTTTCTTGCCTTAACCACTCGGCTACGGCGTGGGACATTATATTATACGTTATATTTTATTGTAATATATTATATTATACTGCAAGTTATTACATAATATTTATAACATTATATTTTATTATATTTTTAGTAATTCATAGTATATATCTATTTATCTTCGGGTTTTTACAGCTTCTGCCGTCTTTCCGTGCCAAACCTCCAAAGCCTACGATCTTGGGCATCTTCAATGCTTAGCCCTTTTGCTTGCATAAATGTCTTCATGTTTTCCTTCCATGTTAACTTTGGTCTCCCTCTTTTCTTCTTTCTGGTCGGATGCCATTGATATAGTTGCTTTGGCCATCGCTCATTTTCCATTCTTAAAATATGTCCTAACCACTTTAATTCCTTCTCCTCAATTCTTTCAACTATGCTTTCTTCTGCTTCCATTATGTTTCTAATTTCCTTATTTGTGACATGTTCCATTTTTGACTTTCTGGCACTTCTGCGTAAATAATCCATTTCTAGAGCTAATAGTCTTTTCTTGTAGTACTTATTGATGGTCCATAACTCACTTGCTTCATCATGCACTTTTTTCCTGTAAGGAATTTGGAGATGATCTATGCAGTGAGTAAATGTTTGTATATCCTTATGATCGAAAAATGTCTTCACAATCTTTAATTTATGTGTTTACACATCTCCATGATTCTGTTTCAATTATCGTTCACTTCTTGTTTCGCATAGTAATTCATAGTAATAATAATTAATAGGGTTGTAAGGGGTAGTGACGTGTGTATAACCTCTCCTACCTAATTCTCATCCTCACCTTCTCGTGGTACAACCCGTTTTCACAAACGAGGCTCTGAGGACCGAGTCACGGCGGTATAACCGTTCCATCTGGTACTGAGTAAATGCGGTATCCTAATGTCTGTCCAGAGACTAAAATGTAGCAGGCCTACCACTGGACTACTTAGCGTCGGGCCAGTAACCTGTCCTAAGGAACTTCAAAACTACTTTCAAGTCTCAACACGAAAAAAGCCAGAAAGAATTGAAATATGACAACCCACAGCAAAGATAATCAACCTGCAGGAAGAAGAAGACCAGGACGTCCACTCAAAAGACTTCTGGATGGTGTTTCTCTTGAGGCCGAAACAGGTCAACAAATGGCCTAAATTCGTGAATGTACTATGATGATGATGAATAATTAATAGCCTAGCAATAATTTATTATTATTATTATTATTACTATTATTATTAGACTTACTTTGAACACTAATGTAAAGAGAATATAACGCTATTGATGTTTTGTAGAGTGTGTGCAAGAAATTTGGAAAACGTGTGAAAGTTTGAAGGAACACGATCCAATACATTTTATAGAGCTTATAGTCACGTGCGGACTTGGTTGTGTGAGTCATTGAGAAAGATCAATGTTTCGTGTAACATAAAATTCACAACAAAATGTTACCCATAGCATGTTATGTAAATGGAGTTCATTTGATTTATATCTAAATCAAGCAGTATCGGTACCTATCCATTATGTCTATTTAACTGAATAATTTTATGAATTACGAGATCTTTATTTCCAACGCCACATCCGCTAATGCGCCCCACCTTGTTCTTATCATTCTACTGAATCCAATTCATGCAATTAAATAACTAAACAACTCTGTCTGTGGTTATGGATACATTTTTCAAGCTGTACTTACTAAGGTTATCCACTCCTCTATTCTCAATAAACGGTATCTACTTCATGATTTGACAGTTTAAAATTAAATGATGTATCCTTCTCGATGGATGCGGGGCTAGCGCGCGAGTCTGTCCCAACTGGGAACTCATGTTTGAATCCTAAATATTCTGAAGGGGTGTTGCTGGTGAGCCACAAAGGGAATTTCGTGTTCTCCCGTTTCCCGAAATTCATGCCACTAACACTCTCCACTCCTCTTTGTTTTCTCATCATGCCACTTCATCTCATTCATTTGTTTCATATCACCTTTCTCCTCATTCCAGGTTACATAAAATAGCTTTGTTTAGAAAACCATAGATGCTTCAAACATGTGATTGTGGTGATCTAATAGGGTGCACTCATGTACTTCCTCATGACTCCATCCCTATGTGTCAACTAAGGGTAGAATAGGACCTTGAGCCAAGCCTAAATAAATGGAGTATGGGTCATGTGTGTGAGTGGGACTGCTCATTGTCGAACCTCCTGCATTATCATCACTTGTGGGAGGATAAATAACAAGATAGTAGATTTCCTGTTACCCTTGTTTAGAGCGTAAGTTCTCAAAAAGCAGCTTTAACGTACACCATTCCGCGTTAAAAAGTTAAACCCTCCTCATGTCTCAAATTCCTTTCAGCTTTCTCTACCGCACTTATTTTCCATGACAGTCATGATCGTTCTCCTTTCCTCTGGTCTTAAAGGTTCCATAACGGGCCATTTATCTATATCATCTGATTGTTTCCAAGAATATTGTCAAACTACATCTACCCCCCTATTAGAAGTAGTGTTAGGTTATACGTGTTTCATTCGTGAAGGTAAATATAAACCGACTGTATTGAGTATCCTCTGGGAAAATTATTTTCACCGACGAGCTCGTGGTAAGTAACGGTGCAAATAAAAATGGTAGCAGAGCATGGTTTATTTGGATATCAACATATTTTAAATTTTTTGTTTCCATAGATTTAATTAGATACAATATTTGGCCAAGACCAGCCTCATTGTCGTGTAGTCAATGCGTTTGACTGCATTTCAAGAGGTTCCGGGTTCAATTCCAGCTATACCACAGGAATATTTTCCTTAAAGATTATCATTCCATTAGTCGCTCATGGCCTGGAATATGCTTGAAGGATGCTGGACGGATACATGCCCCTCTTAAATAGCTACTTGTAGGTTAAGTTTAGGTAAAATGACTCTCTTAGTGTTTAGTTTTCTTTTATCACCCAACGTCATCGGGGTAATATACTTACTCCATCCAGGCGCCCCAACATCAAATATGGACTACAATTCCGCCAATATCTAGAGAGCATACCAGAAATGTCGTAAGACAACCTGCTGACATTAATAAAAATATTTAGCCAGAACATGCGAATTATCTTCTTCAGACACCTGTTTAAGTTGATGTGCAGGCTCTTTGTTATCTCAGCAGTGAGTTCTTTAGTTACACATCCACATAGACATAACATTAGATGTGAAAATGCAGAGTTTGGTTGTTGTTACGATTTATGTGTGTAAATTCAAAGAAATACTGCTAATTGGAGATTAAATATGAAGTCTTATGAATAGGAGAACTAGATAATGTACTTTTCTCCTATCTACGATTCGGAGCCATCATGACCAGTAGCAAAATGTAAAAAAAGTCATGATAACTTAGGACATTAATTATGTATCGAATACACCAATGTAATGCAGTGTTCATAATTTGAAATCAGATAAATTACAGCAACTGTGAGGGTGTCTGTGAACACCAATCTTACGCAGGAATATTTAATTTTTTTATTGGAAAGAAGAGAAGAACTTTTTTAAATATTGTTTCTTGGACAACATCATTTTTTATTGAATCTCAATTCCGGAAATGCATTCTACTATGCATTACAGGAACTGTTGTCCTAACATCTCTCAAAAGCGTTAAACTGAAAATATATGTAACTGTTATTCTGTCAGTTATATTTATATGAAGCAAGAACTCTTAGTTTAAGGGAAGAGTAAATATTACAAGTATTTGAGAATAAAGTTCTTAGCAAACTTTTTTGGACCCAAAAGAGATGAACAGACAAGCGAATGGAGAAGACCTCAAAATAGTAGGCTACATGAATTTTATAGGAAACCAGATATAATAAGAGCAGTTAAGTCTTGTATACTGCGATGGGCAGGATATATGGCACGAATGAGGAAAGAAAGAGGGACATGGAAGCTTCTTGTAGAAAAAAAAACAGAGAGAAAATGCTAATTGGTAGACCAAGAATTTGGTGGAGAATAACATTAATCATGATATGAGGGAATTAGATTATA
Organism: Diploptera punctata; assembly: GCA_030220185.1. Lineage (NCBI taxonomy): Eukaryota > Metazoa > Arthropoda > Insecta > Blattodea > Blaberidae > Diploptera > Diploptera punctata. The sequence goes on along the minus strand of JASPKZ010007885.1, from coordinate 38,311 downwards.
CAGGGGATGATTGGAAAACATTACCTCAGGAAGGATATGTATGGAGAACTTATGTCCGCGTGTCCATGAACCTGCGTGTTTCATAGTGCCTGTCAGTTAGTTATTGAATGTTTGATAACTTTACTTTTAAAATAGGCATTCCGAGTAAATGGTATTTAAAGTTGGAAGTATGGTATTTAAGGTTGGAAGTTGATAAAACATGTTTGCACATTCGTAGGAAACGTTGGAGCTGTATTTCAGATGTAGTTCATGAAGTAATCTAACAAATGACGTCAAAATCTCAAAATCGAATAATTTGTCCTGATTCACTTTATTTAGCTCAACTGAAAAAAATATATATGACGACTTAGTATGGGGTTTCCCAGGCTTCCTCGCCAATGAAGTACAACAGTACATTCTGTAGGTATTTCATTACATAATTTCAAATCCCGAGTATGTAAGCTTCACGAAGTAGAGCGCAGCGGTGGGAATTTCAAGTGCGTGTGAGTGAGATATTTGATGCTCGTATGTGTGAGTGCGTAGTGCATGTGGTTGTTGGGATGGAGAGAATGAGGGAGATAAAGCGAGAATATAGGGGTATATAAGACCTACCAACTGTACGAAATACGTACGCAATACCATCAAAAAACCATTTTAGAATATTTTGTATGACTTAATTTTTATGTTAAAATTCATTAATGTTTTTTATTCAGTGCCATAGGTTGCCATTTTGATATTTCTGGTCTTCTATCCTGGCATTGGCGTATTTGTAACCAATTTCTGAGGTTGGGGAGCCTGGAAGGCGGGATTACGGCTGCCATGATGATATGATGCGCCAGGAGAGTCCTTAATCGTAAGCTGAATCTAAGGCGAATATGAATGATGATTATTATAATGGCCAGATGATGCCTTAAAGTTTCCTCACATTTGTCTTACAAGTTGGAAAAACCCCGAAAAAACCTCACCCAGAAAACTTGTCCCGACCTGGGATCGAACTCGGGCCCGTTGTGTGACTAAGCAGCACGCTACTTCGAGACAACAGCGGTGCATTATTTATTAATATAAACGGCAATAATCTCTGACGGGAGAGCAATGGGAAATTAATAGAAATGTTAAAAAGGAGAGGAATCCAGTTTACATTAGAAAATACCTATAACATGTTTATAAAAAAGAAGTCCGTCACGCAGGACTTGCGTTTACTAAAAGAATCCCTCGATTTTGTTATGTTAATTAAATCGTATGTAACTTACCGTATAATTATCGCTAAAAGAGTCTATTACAAATTCGGTTGTTTCATAATTCAAATCTTCACACACAAAACTTTCTTGTCTTAGCACTTAGACCACTTTTACCCATCCACAATCCGGTCACGAATAGGGGGATCAGAATCTCGTAATTCCATATATATTCGAGGGTATGAACAATCTGGGGACCAGTTTGGATCTCCGTCGCATATAAAGTCCGAGAGCCATATTAATCTAGAATCGATGTATCTGTAAATTGATTCCACCCGAAAACACGTGTGGAGAGATCATTTGTAAGATGCACGAGATCCGAATAGAAGTCCTATTGCTTTATAAGAAGTCCTGCCACCGCGCCGCCAGCGAAATTCGAAGGCCGTAATTTGAACAACGGATAAGCATTGCATAACAAAATTTTGAATTTATTTTTATTTTAAAGATCCATTAATTAAAAAATATAAAAAAGCGATCCCACTAAAGACAAAAGAGATCACTATGGTAGTAGAATGGTTAGGCAATCGGAACGAGATGTTAATAGGTTTGTCAAACTTGCGTGGCGGCCGCCTTTACTCCCTAAACATACGTTTCGTAATAATTTTCGTTAGAGGCTGAGTCAACTCTAGTGCATAATAATAATAATAATAATAATAATAATAATAATAATAATAATAATAATAATATTTTGAAAACACCATCGCGCAAAAAAAAACATGTAAAACGCAAATTTGTGAAATGTTTTACAGAATCACTCAACAGGAAGTAACGACAATGAGGCAGAAAATTACGCAAATACTGACATAAGAAAAATAGAATTATGGGCTAACAATAACAAAATCACATTCAATGAATCCAAGTCCACAGCAATGTTAATATCAAGAAAAAGGACCTCCATTAATAAAAATATCAGTGTAAACGTCAACCATGAACGCATTAAGCAAGTTCAAGAAATGAAATATCTAGGAATCCACTTTAATTGCAAACTAAGCTTTGATAAACACATTGAGATAACAACTAACAAGGCTATGAGCCTAATGAACATGTTAAGAAGGGCAGCTAGATTGCAGTGGGGACTGGGACATAAAGCATTAAGGACTATATACAATGGAGTAATCTTGCCTATGTTAACATATGGGGCCCCAATATGGGAGGAAGAATTAAGAAAACAAAAATATTTAAAAAAGTTGAAGAGGGTTCAAAGAATTATAAATGTCACCATAGCCAAAGCCTATAAAACATTACCATATGAAGTATCTTGTATCTTAGCTGGAATTAAACCCATAACTATCAGTATACAAGAAACAGCCCAGTTATATAGAGCCATACACGATGACCACACAAACATTGACATACCACTCAAAAAGGAGGAGTGGCCACATCCGGCAGAAAGAATTAATGTGGGCGAAATTGAAGAATCGAACAACTACAAAATAAAAATATACACTGATGGCAGTAAATTCCAAGGAATGGTAGGGGCTGCTGCAGTTATCTTGAAAAACGGAAAATTAGAGCATACAATAAAAGCCAAACTGTCCAATCGTTGCTCAAATAATCAAGCTGAACAGATAGGAATTCTTAAAGCTCTAGAAGCAATATCATCAATTGACCAAAACAGCTCTGAAAAAAGTTTTGTTGCAGTTTATACAGATAGTCAAGTTACTCTCGACCTAATTAAAAACAACTTCAAACAGGGATATATCATATCAAAAATAAGACAAACAATAGCAAAACTCAGGGAACAAAATTGGATAGTACATTTCGGCTGGATAAAATCACATGTTGGAATTTATGGGAATGAAATGGCAGATCAATTGGCAAAACAAGCTGCAACAGAAACCAGCGTAACCGTAGAATATACAAAAATACCTAAATCATCAATAGTTGCCCAAGTAAAAGAAGAAGAAATCATTAAATGGCAGAACGAATGGGACAACGCAGATAAAAGAGCCACATGTAAGAAGTTCTTCCCATCAGTCAGAGATAGATTAAAACTTAAATGTGAAATAACTCCAGAATTTTCTGAAATGGTAACTGGTCATGGAAAAAATAAATCACATCTTTATCGTATTGGAATATTAAACAACGCAACCTGTCCATGTAGAAAAGCAATTCAAAATGTAGAACATCTCCTTTATAATTGTGAATTGCAGCAGCATTCTAGAAATAAGTTGAAAGAAGAAATCAGCAAAGAAGGAGGAACATGGCCTGTGACGGAGAAAGACCTAATACACAAATATTTAAGACATTTCAAAAATATATAAAAACAATAGTGTACGAAAATGAGTGATTAACAAGTGACGAAGATAAAAAAAAAACATGTAAACAAAAACCAAATATGTGATGTTATGTAATGTTATGTTATCTGATTTTATGTTTGTTATGTTATGCATGTAATATTACTACGGTAATGGGGCATGCTGAAAAAAAAATAAATGAAAAAAAAAATAATAATGATAACGATAATAATGAAAAGTGAAGATTATGATGATGATAATGATGATAATAGTGATGATAATAATATTGATAATAATGATAATGATGGTTTTTTTTACCTGATGGAGTTGTGACCATAAGGTCTTCCCTTCCACTTCATCAGTGGTAAATTATACACATATTAATTTTGTATTATCTACAGGTCATCCAGAAAGAATGGTTCCTTGGCTAGTTCACAGACCAATCTACTAGGTGTATACTTTGACACGTAGAGCACCTTTTTTAAAAAAAAACTTCAGTGAAGTCATTAATGTATACAGAAAATAAAATTGGTCCTAATACTGATCATTGTGGTACTCTGCATACTTCTGACCGCCATGAAGAATAGTATATTACGATACGAGGTTGGGAACTGGTTTTTACAGAATCGAGGAAACATTTTTAAAAACCGAGCGACAGCGAGGTTTTTAATTTCCGAGATTCTGTAAAACATTTCACAAATTTGCGTTTTACATGTTTTTTTTTTGCGCGATGGTGTTTTCAAAATAGTGAATAATAGTAATATAATATATTTGTTGGAAATATTTGCGTTCATTATAAACAATTAACTAACGTTAAAAGTGTGGGCAATGTTTATTAGTTGAAACAACAGGGGTCTTGAGAACAATTATTGATGACATGGCCGCAAGTACATTTTTATTGTTTTATATTGTTTCAAATAAAGTTCAGTTTATTTAAAATGAAGTGATTTGTTTAATATAATGTATATTAACACTACCTTTTTGAATATTATCTGTATATACATTGTACGTAGTATACATAGAGGACTGTGGTTTTACTTCCCGCACATGGGTGTAAATTTAATATTACAGTATAGTTATTTAGGTTGGCAACCCCGAAATGTAGAAAGTAGAACTTTCAATAATGGTCGCCATTGCTGTAAGTACGACAAAACGCACTATCGCGCAAAATAATACTTATTACAACGCACTTTTTATGGTGGTGTCAGGTGTTTTGGGCCAATTAAAAATTTCTGACATCCATCAGAACTCGTGTCTTTAAACTTCTAGCATGAAGATTATTGACTTAAACAACTACTATTCGCCGTACCTTCATAGATCAGTTGTTTGTAAGATAAAATATAGCATTTGTTCCTTATGGTGAAGTGAAAGAGAAGGCTCAAAGACCTTAAGTCGTAGTAAAATAAAATAAAATAAATAAACCCATACGTCTCATGATGATATGGAACACTTTCAACAACACTGTAACATATATCCTAAAAATGCGGAAACTAAAATATTTGAACCTATATTGTAAATAAAATTCTAATTGGTTTATTAGTACCACTTAAAATGCAATCGATATTATCGTATTGCCAATTCAATTAAAAGCTATATCACTACGGTCTTGGTGTAATTCCTGTAACTGAAAATAAATTGGAATTCTAGTCCGAGTCACGTTTGATCCTAGAAACAGATACTGCTGATAATTTAATTAATTGCTATTAGGTATATATGTAGTGACATCATTAAGCCATTAATAATTCACTCTAAGATCAGAACACGCTGTTTGTCAACATTCCTAATACGTTTCCCAATATCTACACTTAGTTTCGGGAACAAAGCCTACGCTACAGCTTTTTCATATAACGTTGTACCTAAAAAATAATGATTCAGTGTTACCACATTTGTACTTTAAAATTATACTATATTTTTAGCACTAATAAGATTATGAAGATTTGGAAAACAAAATGTGCGCTAAGACGCATTCAGCACAGTCAAAGCGTCTATATTACATAACCTCTAATCTAAAATAGTCCCTGAAAAATAATGATGCAGTGTTTAAAAACAAATTTTTAGATCATTATGAACATTTGAGAAACTTAACTGGCTTGGAAGACGCTTTCAACACAGCCGAAATTACTAAAATGGAAACAAGGAAGACACGTGGTGAGTTTGAACCACACAGGCGAAGGACGTTTGGCCGCAGGAGAAGTGGTTCGCAAAATGTGCTCCGCCGATCTCCACAGTTTCGTCAACAATTATCCGCGATTTGTTCATCATACTATACACTTAGGCCTATATATTATATTTATAATGGCGTAACCCATTGTTGAGCCGTAGCCTCTCCTTTATAAAGAGTTACTAGACCGAGCTAATTTTTAGTTACCTTATTTGCTCGTAGATGTCATGGATAGCATGCGGTCAACACACCGACTCAATGAGACATCTAACAGGCTACTAAGGTATTACTAGGACGTTGAACTCGATACATTTTGCTTAGATGCCTCTTTATTCAGACTTAGGATATTTTACGAAAATCTTTAGACTCGGATCCGACGGCTTATAGTCCCTTGACTTAGGCTTTCACGGCCGGAGTTACTATGATGATCTTGCAGAAGATTTCCGGGCTGTTGGCCGTGGTCTTGAGGCTTGTAGTTCCCCAACGTTTCGCCAGAGACTGCGTGCGCAATTTCTCAAATCGTCGAATGTATCTGTTGATTTCCTCCCCGTAGAGGCGACTAATATATTGACTTAGGCTTTCACGGCCGGAGTTACTATGATGATCTTGCAGAAGATTTCCTGGCTGTTGGCCGTGGTCTTGAGGCTTGTAGTTCCCCAACGTATCTCCAGTCTCAAGACAACCCTTGAGGATGCCGGACGCAGTCTCTGGCGAAACGTTGGGGAACTACAAGCCTCAAGACCACGGCCAACAGCCCGGAAATCTTCTGCAAGATCATCATATGTTCTTATTATATCTGGCTTCCTATACGTATCATGTAACTCACTATAATGTAGTTTTCTCCATTCACCTGTCTGTTCATCTCTTTTTGGCCCAAAAATATTCCTAAGAACTTTATGCTCAAATAATAAACTTATAATTCGAACTATAATTAATTGATTTTTGAAAAGGAAGGGACGTTGCCTATAGAGTCTCGAAATGGGCGCAGGAATAAGTCAAATACTGTACATTGTATAACCAGAGGAAAGGGAAGAAAGAAGATTATTTTACATTAGAGACCACTCGGATTCCGGTATGCAGGATAATGTATTAGTAATGGTTAGGCCGGTAGATATTGTAGAGAAACTAAAATGAATCAGTCCATCAATTTTATGCTACTTCAAACAGAAGCTGCTTTTTATCTCGTAAAAAAGATATACCACAACACTAATTCGTCTATTTGTTTTAAATTACATCCTACCCGGAGATCGTGATATACTTCACCTATCTAATGTAGTTTTTATCTGCCGACTCGGAAGTTTTAACCTCTTAGAAAAATAACTAATTTGCTGGGCAATATTTATATGCAGAATAGAGAAGAATTGTATTTATGAAAACATTTGTCTGCTTCCTCTCCAGTTATCATACAAATATTTCCTTTGGTGTTCTTTGTATTACTGTATGTATATATCATCATCATCCGGTATCATGGCAGCTGCCGCTGTCTTCCGGAAACGCTATTCCTCCCTGTCCATCCATCGATATTCCTCCAATCCTCTGATATTCGTAGCTGCTTGTACCCCTTCTATCCAAGATTTCTTCGGTCTTCCTCTCTTCCTCCTTTCCATTGGGATCCATTCCATAATAATTTTAGGCAATCTTTGCTCTGGCAATCTTTTGACATGGCTATGCCGCTGTAATCTTTTCTTTTCTATAATGTTTATGATGTCCGGCTCCTCTTGTACACCCATAATTTCCCTTATTTCTTTATTTCGTATTCTATCCATTCTAGATTTTCCAGCTGATCTTCTTAAAACATCCATTTCTGTACTTAAAATTATTTTCGTTACACTGGTAGGAATTTACCAGACTTCAGCACCATATGTTAAAATGCTCTGAATTATGGCTTGATATATTTGTAATGTTCTATTTTTTTAAATATTTTTGCTCCACCCACACACAGCAACACACACACACACACACACATATATATATATATATATATATATATATATATATATATAGAGAGAGAGAGAGAGAGAGAGAGAGAGAGAGAGAGAGAGAGAGAGAGAGAGAATGCTCTCTACATCTCATAATAATGGAGAATATACACATAAGAAAAATACATTTTTGATGTTCGATGGTGTGATGGATAGCACGCTGAAGATCCAATTCAGACGTCCGGGTTCAAATCCCGTCTAGGCATTTCTTTTTCTTCTCATGTCATATATATATGTACATTTTGTGTGTATGCATGCGTGGGCATGCATGGAAGCATGTATGCCGACATAAGTCTCGAACTCCTGGAGCAATTCTAACGATATTTGGTATACATATATGATCCGGTAATGTGGCTGTAAGCGGTAAAAATCCATAGCACTCTATTGTGGTGAGATGGGATTGAAATGTGAGAAATTAATAACAACGATCTATATAATAGTATTATGTTAAAAACATTCTGAAATCCTGTATTAATTTAAACCAAACTCGGTACATATGTAACCTACAATATTATAAAAGTTTTTATGGGGTAAGAGACCCCTAGCACTCCTTAGTGTCGAAATCTTTAAAAAAATGGAAAACCATAGACATTAGTGTCGAACTCATAGGTTTTGGGGTCTCCAAGCCCTTCATTTGCAGTTCCGGGACAATTAAACCCACACTCATTCGATAGCACTCCTAATAACCAAGATATGGTGATAAAGGGTGCACTATATTAAAAAGAGATTAGTGTCGGATCCATAGTTTTTTTATTGGATAGCTGAGCCCAAGTTTGACCCTAGCATCCATATGAGGGTAAAGGAGGGGGAGAAGGGTGAAAAATAACATTCTCGAAATCGTCTTCCGGGTGGATGACCCTAGTCCAGAGGTTATACAACTCGACGTTTTATCTACTACTGCGTTACACATCCTCAGGAAATTTTTCCTGCCATCTGTGAACTTTTCAGCTGACAGCTGCAGACTGGTCTAGCGCTAAAAACGAGCTTAAAAGTAGTGGAAGCGTTTTCATCTAAAGCCAATATAAAACAATAATACAAATTAATAACAACTAAAATAACAATATTAACAATACCGGAACACAAATTTTCGATGCACACATTAACATATCGGTTGAAGGATGGAGTCACCATCCACCACTAGGCCACACTCATGTTAGCTTAAACTAGCAACTTGTTAAACACAGCTGCTTACCTAATAATAAACGTATGATGTGAAAAAAAAAACATTACAAACACGGAGCAGAAGCGGCTACTTGCTGCTATAAGTCACCAGCCATATGTTAAGCACAACGCTACACCAAATACATCAAAATTTCATCGGGACAAATGGACTCTGTTTAGGAACCTGGGGCCGAAGAACTGCTCACCACCTGCTAACGCAGGTCAGCTCAATCTTTAACTACTATCTTAAAAGCTCTAAACCATCTGCCGCCGTCAGAGTTTATAGGGCGCAGGCACCGTTTTCTGAGGGGGTCTATTGCAGCTGCTAACAAAACATAGAGTTCTATAAGCTCTGAATAACGGCCACTTACTTAGCCCGGAAGACGATTTAAAGAGTCGAGTCACTGCCGATGAAAACTTAACAAAGTTATAGAAATATAAGGTGTTAAAAGTGACCGAGTTTAGCGTAGGATTCAGAGTTTTCGGAGTCTCTAAGCTGATTGGTGAAAGTTCTTATGCTATTTAAGTTCACGTTTGACCCTTACATCCGTACGCTGCGCTGGTGAGGAGTGGAAAGTAACATTTTCATAACGACTGAGATTAGTGTCGAAACCATGGTTTTTTGAATTGCTTATCTCATTGATGACAGCTTCGATGAAGTTTATGCCAATGTCTGACCTCTAACACCCCTAAGGAAGAGGGGCGAGAAGATGTAAAAAAAGTATATAATTGACAGAGAATATTGTCGAATCCGTCCGCCGCTGTGGTCTCGAGGTAGCGTCCTGCCTTGTCAAGCAGCGGGCCCGGGTTTAATTCCCGGTCTGGACAAGTTTCCTGGGCGAAGTTTCTTCGGGGTTTTTCCTCGTCTGTAAGATAAATGTCGGAAAACTTCCCCGGACACCACCTGGCCAACATTATCATCAATATCATATTAATCTAATTAGCTTAAGTTTAGTTTAAGGCCTCTCCTGGCGCATCATTACCATCATCAACTCTTATATCATCGAGGCAGCGTAAACCCGCCTTCCAGGCCCCGAACTCAGAAGTGGGTACAAGTATGCAATGCCAGGAGAGAACACCACAATGTCGAAATGACAACATGGGGCATTTGAAAAAAAAATGTCGAATCAATTTGTTTTTCGGGCCACTAAGTTGATTGATGCCAAGCAGAATGGGATCGAGCAATGTTGTCCAATCAGCTAGTACAGCTTATAAAATAGACAACAGGGTATGCATATGACAATTAATTTCAATTCAGTGCAGATTAAAACTATTGTAACTCTAAAAGAATTTAAAAACTCTTATAACTTTCCTATACTTTATTCTGTTATTCGAATTTTTTTTAATGAACATTAAAAATAGCAATCATAAAAAATACAGATTTTAACGACGATTCGTTTAGAAATGTCTTTGATCAAAATGTGGTAAATAAATCTATGAAAAGGCTTCATATTGTTTTGGAAGTTGGTTAGTTCTTTTTTTATTTCAGTTCATAGTGATGTGTTATAAAACAAGAATTTGTGTCGGTTTTATGAATTAGAAAAATGTTTGTAATTCCTTTTCATGCATCCACTTTGGAGTATATTTGCTGAGTTTCCATTAGGATCTGTTCAAAATGGATGAAAAAAGAATTTAATTTTCATTTGTAAACATACCAGTTCACCAACTGACGGGATAATTCAAGTGTGTGTGCAGACATAATTTAAAAGGATAGAGTATATAAAATGGTTGTTTGAAGGATCATAAAAAATCATTTTTTTTTTTTTACTTTATACGTTTCATCATCTATATGATATCGCGTGTGGGATCTACAAGTAAAGTTAGTAAGTTGTATATTTATTGTTTCTCAAGCGTTTATTGATGTTGTAACTCACTGTCACTATCGATATCTGCGATTCTTATAGCTATGGACATGAGCTCTCCACACATCCCCATCCTGATATAATATTCTGCAATTATTCCCCTTATAATTCACCTCCCCCAGGTCATTCTGAGCTTATCTTCCAGAACTCCATTATCTACTTATTACTTCAGAATGTTTAAGTTTTGACTAGGCCAGAGTGTTTATAAATAACTCACTCACTGGCATTATCGAACCCTTATATTAAGTTCGCGCAGACATAAGTTCTCCATAAATTTCTGCCTGAGTTAATGTTTTCGAATCATTCCCAGCATGTTTTATCTGCCTCAAATCATGGTTAATGTTATTCTCTCATCTCGGTTTTTTTGGCCTACCATATGGGCGCTTTCCTTCTGGCTTTTCTGCAATTTTTCCAGTAACCTCTTTTATCCCCCATTTGCGCTACATGTTCTGCCCATTGCAGTCTATGATACTTGACACATTCTTATTACAGCACAGCTGACTTTCCATAAACATAATGTAACTCACTGTTATATAATCTTCTATATTCACCTGTCTGTTCGTTTCTCTTTGGTCCAAAATTTTTCGTAAGAACTTTATTCTCAAATATTTGTAATGCTTCTTTTTTCCCTCTCTTAAAGTAAGAGTAGGCCTACACGTTTCGCATCCATATAATATAACTTGGAGAATAATAGTTTTATCCCGCTCCGTAGCCAAGGCAAGAAGCCTTGGCGCAGAGCTATGGGACTTACGCTGGTTCGAGTCCCCATGGGGGAAGAAATTGTCTCATGAATTTCGGCCAATATGAGACCGGTACCCACCCAGTATTGTGAGGCATTTGGATAGCTACAATAAGTAGCGACTCCAGGTTGAGAAGACCAGCTATAACGGTTGGGGGACCCGACATGCTGACAATATCTCACCTCTACACTGGCTGCATGATCATCTACCTCTATGATTAACACAAGTGGATGTGAGGCCAGCAGCCGCCTGGTAAGCCACGGGTTTTCTAGGCATGTCGCTCTTGGAGTTGAATAGTCGAAGAATAGTTTTATATATTTTTCAACTTAACGTTTTCTGTGAGAAGTTGGGATATCAAGAGTCCCTGTAATGCGCAAAAGTATGTATTTCCAGAATTGAACCTATGTTTAATTACTTTCTGCACTTCATTTCTGTTTACAATTATTATTTCTAGGTATATTAATTCTGCCACTTATTCAAAATTTCAAAAATATGCTAGAGTATTTATAACTAGAGTAAATTGCTGATATATTTTCCATTTAAAATTTGAAGTTCCCAAACACTGTTTTTGAGCTTTGTCTAATAACCCGTATTATAATTATTCCAGTTTCACTAAATGATTTTTCATAGTAGGTCAAGGTATTATATATTTTCTAGACATATTCTCTATAGTATACAGCGAAATCCTCAAGTTATTTTACTAAATTAAATACATAACCTCTTAGTTTTTTCTCTTAATCGCATTTCTAATTACTCCAGTTTCCACTAAATTATTTTTAAGCAGTGAGTAGACCATTGTATTTAGAACTGTACTACAACTGCTTAGTAAATTCTCCATTTAAAACAACAAAATTTTCAAAATATTGGCATAAAGTAAATATTTATTAGGTCTTGTTCTAATATTTTTTTTTGTGATCCCACAACAGGCCCGGAGGCCCTTGGGGTAGTAGGAGGTTAAGGCTCCCACTTTTTCTAGACAATCGGCACTTTATGTCAGCCGGGTTGTCAGCCCTGCCTTTACCCCCAGAACAAGCGTCTGGTACTCATTTCAGTTAGAGGCTGAGTCGACCCCTGGACCATAGTGTCGCCAGAGGGTTTGGGTCAGTTTAAAAATCCTGACCCCAACGGGACTTGAACCCTCGACCCTCCGGCTTGTAGCTCAGTGCCTTAACCACTACTCTACGGCGTGCCCCCTGTTCTAATAATACCATGTTCTATTTACCTGGGTTTTCCATAATTTTTTTGTGGAGTGAGTAGGCCAGGGTGTTTACATCTCAAATATATATTCTTGGTATGCTGTATTCTCTATTTAAAACAGCAAAATTATTAATAAAAGTCCATGGCACGACAGAGCTATAAATCTCTTGGTCTACCAGCCGGCTACTTGCCTCACATCCACATGTATCTAACCACTTTAGGTGTGACATGAATTCAGCATGTCGAAATCCCCAGCCATAATAGTTGGTTTTCTCAATCTGAAGCCGCTACGCTTTGTAGCTACCCACATTCCTCACGATGCGGGGTAGGCACCGATCCCATACTGGTCGAAATTCCATGAGGAGATTTATTCCCCATCGGGACTCGAACCAACGCAAGTTGTTTACTGCACGGGATGAGCTTCCTAATCCATTGCCATAAATGAAATACATATTACACATTATTCTAATTCCCCCTTGTTTTAATTACCCCTATTTCCCCTAATGAGCTTTAAGTAGTGAGTAGACGATGATATTTAAAACTGGAGTGCATATGCATAGTATATTCTCTATTTAAAACAGAAGCTCTCAAAATAATCTCATAAAGTAAATATATGTTAGGGGTTCTTCTAATAACCTCATATTATATTTACCTCTATTTCCCCAAAATTATTTTTTAAGCAATCAATATGTCAGAGTATTTAGAACTGTAGTACGTATTCTTTAATATAACTTCCATTTAAATTAACAAAGTTTCCAAAACATTTTCATAAATTAAATAAATATTAGGCCTTTTTCTAACTACAAATTCTTATTACCAAAATGTACCCTAAATGTTGGGGCACGCCGTAGCGTAGTGGTTAAGGTACTGCGCTACAAGCCGGAAGGTCGAGGGTTCGAGTCCCGGTGGGGTCAGGATTTTTAAACTGACTCAAACCTTCTGGTGGCACTATGGCCCTGGGGTCGACTCAGCCTCTAACTGAAATGAGTACCAGACGCTTGTTCTGGGGTAAAGGCGGCCGTCACGCAGGGCTGACAACCCGGCTGACATGAAGTGCCGATTGTCAAGAAAAAGTGGGAGCCTTAACCTCCCACTACCCCAAGGGCTTCCTGAGGCCTGTAGTGGGATCACTTTACCTTTTTTACCCTAAATGTTTTCAACTTAGTAGGCTAGGATATGTAGACCTGGAGAATATATTTGTGTTAGTTGTAACTGTTGGAGTAACGTTAATATGGGCTTGAAACATAACTGCAATTGATAATTTTCAGCTGTGCAATATAGTCTGGTATCTGGGGTATTTAGACGTATTCAATTAGATTCAATATGTTTACCTCTGTCATGTTGTATATTTACAAAGACATAATCTGCTTATTGTAAGCATTAATGTATGTCACACGTAACACCGCTCTCAAGCTACATGCATGTATTTATACTAACATATCAATAAACTGAGTAAGCATTTCATGTGAGGAGAATTTTTGTGCACAAACTGAACGTCATTGTACAGTGTTATTCAAATGTATCTTGGTAGTATTAAATATGAATCCTGCAATAATAACGGTATATACTGTAAAACCACTTGCATCAACAGACGCATGATTCAAGTTTCTATCTATAAATATGCGCAGTGATGTGTCAGCAGTTTTAGTCATTAGAAGGCAGTCAACTATGTAAACAACAAAAAAGGCATTTCATTAATAATGAGAATATCGATGAAAATAATAATAATAATAATAATAATAATATTAATGATAATAATAATATTAATGATAATAATAATAATGATAATGATAATATAATGAAAATGATAATAATGCTCGTGATAATAACGATGATGCTGATAATAACGATGATAATAGTGATGATCATGTTAATTATTTTATTTATTATATACAGGATTTTTAATGTTTACACATCTTTTTGTGGCCTAAAGTCTATTTTCCTTCTTCACTCTCTCTATCCATCCACTCCGAGCCCTATAGTACTACTCTTGTTCTCATTCCAGTTCTTATCCCTTGCATCCACGAGTTTCGAGGTCTTCCTTTCCTTCTTCTTCCAGGTGGATACAATTCGAATGTTTTTCTGGGTAACCTTTCTTTTTTCACTCGTCGTACGTGCCCACACCAATTTAATTGCTTTTACCTTACATAATATATACTATTGAATATCTAAGAAACAAATGTTAAGATATCAACCTGCAGGACAAAGAAGACCAGGACGTCCACTCAAAATACTTCTGAATGGTTGTTTCTCTTGAGGTCGAAACAGGTCAACAAATGGCCTGAATTCGTGAATGCATAGTGATGGGGATGAATATCTAACATTCATTTTTCCTCGTATGCCAGTATTTTTTTTTTTCCTAATTTTGAACATCTTATTGCTCTCCTCAAGAAATCCATTTCCATCGACATAAGTTTTTGTTCAAAGTTTTTGTTCAATTTCCAAACTTCAGCTCCATATGTGGCAGTACTTCTCACTATTGAATTATATATATATATATATATATATATATATATATAATGATAATGATAATATTATTATATAAAGTGATGATGATAATTAATGATGATGATAATAACAATACTAATTTTTAGGAATCTTCTATATTACATTAGTTTTTCCTTCAACCCAAAGTTAAACCGTTCTTCCAAAAAGCCCTGCCTTGCACATTTTCTTCTTTCAGTTCCATTCTATTCATATTAATAATAAAAACATGATTTATAACTTGAATAAATTAGAGACTTGATAATGAAAATTTAAAATAAAAAAGAATTTATCCTTAGAACTTGAATATATACTGTATTGTCTAAGAAATTTTCCAGAAAGCATATTATTGAATTATTTCCGAGTCAGGCAGTCCTCCTGGTGACAAGATAGAAAGGTTTCAGTATTTGAGAATTCGCTAAATATGTATCTGTTTTATCTGTACTATGACGATTTTGCGGAAAATACTTCCATACTGCAGCACCTATAAGCTAAAACATCCATATTTATTTTAGCAATTTGGATTGTTTGTGCTACTGTAGACGACACCCCTCTTCTTAGTCGACTCCATTAGTTGCCTAACTACTCTCTATGATTATTTCTAGTATGGAGTTACGTAAAAAAATAGTGTCTAGACAAAGGGTCATTAAAAATATCCAAATCATATAAACAGAAAGATGCGATTTATATAAATCATCAACGTTGTTTGTTTTGACCTAGCTGTAAAATATTGATGTACAAAGGCAGGAATAGAATGGGCATGTTTGGAAAAAAAGAAAAAAAAGATCTGTGTAACAAGTTATGTCACAAGTAGACCTACTTCAGTTTCTTTCTAACTTAAACCTGGTTGAGTCGTATAGCGTTTGGTTTAACTATCATGTGGGAAGCGAAGAGGCTTGTACTGCATAGTCAAGTTACGCATATTACTTATATATAATGTAATTAAGTTTTATGAGGTAAACGTGTTGTAATCATTTCGCGGATGGTGCTCTACTTTTCATGTTTTAGGGACTGTACGCTCTAAAATTGATCTTATGTTTTCCCACTCACTAAATACAAGCGACATCCTTCTATCCTATTCTGGCTTTTGTAGACTAATAAGTGGCTTCTAGTTTATTATTTACTGTTAGCATTTGGTGTAAAAGCGGAACAATTGACATATTGTGAATATAGAACATTAGATTTATTTAGATTTATTTATTTAGCAGGCGGAGTTAAGGCCATGTGGCCTTCACTTTCACCCACCAGAACAAATATATTTTTAATTTAAATTAAAAAATTGCAATATTAGTACATACTTAACAATTATATATGTCAAACTGAACAATAATGAAAATAATATCTAATAATACAATAAAATTAATTACAATTAAAATTAAACTAATGAAAGAATGTACACACAAAAAGGAATAACAGCTCGAATCTACTATACATAAAAATAAATGAAAAAATACAAAGAAAGTAAAAAACTTATATGAATTAATCTATCGCTTACATATATATAAGGCATTAGGTATATATATTGACAAATCTTAATACCATTTTTAAGTAATGAAAAACAAATGATTAATTGTTAAAAAGTAATATTAATGAGTAGTTTCTGTAAATAATTTTATTTTCAATTTGTTTCTGAAAGATGGTAACGTTTGGCAGTCTCTGAATAGGGTGGAAGACAATTCCATGTTCTAGCAAGAGAAACTATACAATATTTGAAGTAATAGGTGGTGTAATAAGGAAGCATATAAAGGACAATGTGATGATGGTCCTTAAGTTCTTGCTACAAACTTTTACCCATTATTCATATATTAGAAACCTCTATGAAAACATTCTAAACAATTAAATGTTTTACTGGTCTATCGTATTGTTAAATAAAATGTAATACCGTCAGTGGTAGCTGTGAAGTTGGAACAGATTGAATACCTATAATAATTTCATATCAGTTTTATACAGAACTTCCCAATTTTCTTGATTCAGTTCACACTAATATTTCTCTGAATCGCATATGATTATTCTGCAATAAGTATTTCATATATCAGTTTATATTATTGTCTATTTATTCCCATTCGCGGAAGCATTCATTTATCTGTTATTTATTCAGATAACTCACTTACTCGTAGCTTGCAAGATCACTACTGATTCCAAACTGCTCTGCTGGGTCATTTAGAAGTTTATGAATATCCACACTTTCGATTCTTCACAAATGAGTTCTTCTCGAACCGAAATATCGAGAAGCAATAGTAAAATCTATCTGTAAAGCTCTCACTGTGCATTTTCCACTCATGAATGCCTTACAATACGGCGAGATTTGAGTGTCTCGTAGCCCGCGAAATTCAAAATTCGTCCGTACAATGCGTCTCAATAAGCAAGATACATTCGGCAAACGTTCGAATTATAAACTTTTTCAGTTGCATTTACATTTGACTTATCCTATTTTGCGTTACTTCATTGATAGCTACATAGTAAATAAGACTCAGGGTGCAAAGTAAAAGCGACAATTAATGATTATGTCTAAACACTGATACCGAATTCAAGCCATTTGAATATCCCCGAACGTATGTGCTTCCTATGCTCCTTGCGTTAATATAACTCCGGTAGAATAAGAAATTATTTTTTTTATATTGACTATAGAATTTTCGGATGTGTGTGGCAAGAACTAGAATACAGGATCGACAACTGTCCTGTCACCACAAGAGCATCTATAATATAATACCAAACTGGAATAGTTTGCTTCTGTTAATGTATGTAGTTTTACTGTGTCTATTAGCAAATTCCAAATGAATGAAGCTATTGAGGTTATTCGATGAAAATATTTTTGAAAATGTTTACACATATTTGCCAATACTATCTTGTAGTCGCCGAAAATTACATATATATGTGTGTATATATATGTGTGTGTGTGTGTGTGTGTGTGTGTTAATACTCTAGCAGCAGCAATTTTTATTTTATCAGAATCAAACGTGCCATATAGCAATCAATTAAAAAATGTATGGTCTAGTTGGTTGTCCAGCAAAATCGAACCATTAGGCATAGGCGTTTATATGAAACGAAGATTTAAAAATCTCTCTAGTCGTAATTTTTCATGTTTCGCGAATAAGCGTCTATATTATGTATTAATAATAAAACGAGAAATTTATTCTCCAAAAATCAGCGAAATATGACCATTAGAAGTGGGGATTTGCCTGAAATCCGAAATTAAATATTCGCTATAGCAAACGCCATATTTGCCTCGTCGCAATGAATACAATATAATTTAATTAAACCATAAATTACCAATGTATCCTATAAGATTAATTGTTTTATTGTATTCAATAATTTTAATAAAATAATGGAAAATGAATCAGTATATATTATTTATATTCGTGCCAATATGCAACATTATGCAATAGATAATAACTTGCTACTGTGCACGGTTTATTTTCACTAAAGTCCAACACTTTTAAATAAGCAGACACGAGAAATAGGGTTTATTAAATTTAAGAAAATTAATATATTCTGTAAACCAGTAAAATTTGACCATAAATTCGATTTGCTGTGGAATTCGCTTAGTTTACGCAGTTCCTACATCATGGGCTTCTCTTTTGGTTTTTCACTATTAATGTTAATACTCCAGACGACATGAAAATTACACTCTATTACACGGAGATTTCTGATGCTAATGGTCTAGTATCTGCCAAATTCACCTATACCCAGAGAAAATATTTGAAAACATTAATATATTGACTTAGGCTTTCACGGCCGGAGTTACTATGATGATCTTGCAGAAAATTTTCGGGCTGTTGGCCGTGATCGTGAGGCTTGTAGTTCCCCAACGTTTCGCCAGAGACTGCATCCTGCATCCTCAAGGGTTGTCTTGAGACATTCCTTCACATGCTAATCTTAATATTTCTTGAAGCTCTTTAATAAATTAGTTTACTAATAACCAAATTCGAATCTGTGCCTGAAAGTGCTAACAGATTTTTGTCAGAAGCCTCTTATTTCAGGTATGAGTTTATTTTATTGGCCGTAAATCTACGACATGGGACACACGGTTTTATTTTACATATAAATTAAGCCAAGACAGGATTTTACGACCTCAAAAGTCCAACATTTGAAGGGTTGAACCTATGAATCTTAAAATCAGAGGCAAGCATGGTAACCACTAGACCACACATATTTTTGTATTTTTGTCATTTGTCCTTTATGTTATGTTATGTTACAATATTTGTTTTTTCTCCTTTCACAGGTAAGTTCTGATCATAATGCAGAGTACGATGTTTCCTGATACACCCACTACCTGTTAAACCTAGTAAGTAATTTAGAATGTTATAAAAACAGTTACATTTATTTCAATACAGGTCTTATTGAGCCCCTTAAATTGTAGGAAGTTAAGGCTCTCACCTTTCTAGATAATCAGCACGTGGTGTTAGCTGGGTTGCCAGTCCTACGTGACAGCCGTACTTAACCCCACAACATACGGCAGATACTAATTTTCGTTAAAGGTTGAACTGACTCCAGGGCCAGTACGTTTAGGCCATTTTAACAATCCTGAACCATCGGAACTCCAAACACCGACTTTGCGTTGGGTAAAATGCCTGTTCCGCCTCACAGTTGTTCTGTCCATCTTTTCACTGGCCTTCCTACATTCCTTGAACCTCTTGGCATTGTAGTTAAATGCTGCTTTTGGTAATCTTGTTACGTTCATTCTTTATTCTATCGCAAATCCTATTCGTGTATCCTTTTTCTGCTTAAGTCGTCGTCCATTAAATCCATCCGGCTGAACACTGTGAGAGAGATGAGTTTGGAAACTTTTTACGTGGTAGGGTTACCATCCCAGACTCACAACCACATTCCCTAGTGGATCGGGGATTTATTTCGAAGTCTCCTTCTCCTAGACGGGTTGCTAACCAAATCTTTGGTGACCCATCTACTCCTTGTCTTGCAGGTTTCCTCTTCTGCCTTCTTTATCGTTGAGAACAGTATTCTTCTTCCGCTTCTGAAGCCTTTGAGGTTCCCGCAAAATTGGAGCTATCTCGCTTCCCTTTTCCTCTTACTAGATAGGAAGCTAGTTAAAACCAGAATTTCCTATATAGTCGTGTGAGTAATTAGGTACTGAGTCCCTCCACCACTACTAGGTCCAGCCCGTGAGGGGACATCTAAATTACAAAAAAACATAAATATACATGGTACGTCTACAAGATAATTATTAGTTTCAAAATATTTTTTTATTCAACCTAGAGTTAACGATTGAAATATAAAATGTATAAGATAGAAAAGTCAGATAAAATACTATTAATGCACAGAATAAATTTAGCTGTCGAGAAAATTAATTATTTAACATGTATTTGTATAAGCGTGACTTAAAAGTTCCAAGTTTGCAGCATCCCCTGATATCTTGAGGAATTAAATTCGAGGAGCGGGCAGAGGCTACTGTGAAATAAATAGAATAAGAGAAAGTGCTATGAAAATTGAATGTTAGCAGACTGTTATATTGTGACCTAGTGTCAATATTGTGGCAGGCAGATAACTTCTCAAATCTTGACGCTAGGTTACTAGTAGTGTAGGAATTCAAAAGCTTGAAAAGAAGTGAAAGAGAGTGCAATTTACGTCTGTCAGTAAGACGGAGCCAAGAGAGGTTATTGAAGTGTTCGGAAATATGGTCATAACGGCAGATATTGAAAATGAATCGAACGCAAGCATTATGAGCACGTTGCAATCTATGCGACAAGTCATAGTTTAGATCATTATATATATATATATATATATATATCATTATACGTATATAACGTCACAATATCGAAGTGTGGTAACACAAGATTCTGCACAAGGATTTGTTTTAATGAAACTGAGAGAAAATTCTTTAAACGTCTAAGATAATGTAGGATAGAGAATGTCTTTTTATACATGTGTTTCACTTTTTTTTATACGATCCTCGCAAGCAGATCGGTGAGAAGACCAAAGCAGCCAAAATGCCGGCGAATACAAGTGTCCGGAAACCAGATATAATAAGTGCAGTTAAGTCTCGTAGACTCCCATGGGCAGGACATGTGGTAGGAATGGGGAATGAAATAGGGGCATGAAATCTTCTTGTAGGAAAACCAGAGTGAAAACCCCCAGCTGGTAGGCCAAGAATGATGTGGGAGAATAACATCAACTATTATTTGAGGGATGTAGATTATATGGGTGATGATTGGAGAACATTACCTTGGGATGGGAATGTATGGATAGCTTATGTCCGCGTGGCCATGAACTTACGGTTTCGGTAGTGCCAGTGAGTTATTTGTTATTCCTCTTCTTAATTATCTTCCAGAAGCATAGTGCATTCGGTGATATTAAAACGTCTTGCATGTCCTAATAACGGAATAATCTATTGCAGCCCCACGTCGCCTATCTCCTTTACCACACCACTTGAGTCTTATTTACTGTGCGAGATATCAATGAAATAAAGTACTAACTGGATAATCGCAATTACATAATTATATTGGTAGAGTAAATGACAATTCCAATGTTCGCATAATGGGTCTTATGTATTATATTTGACTAAATCAATTGATTTGGTTTTTACTTTATGAAAATCCATTATGTTTAGTTATTAAATAAATTAAAGCTGTTAAAATTGTATAGGCTTTTCACATTTATTTTAATACAAATGCGTTATAGCTCTTTTAGTATTTTGTACCTTCCTTAGACAAATACTATTTAATCACTAAATATTATATTTGATTTAACAGAACGACAGATAAATAAATAATAATTTTAAAAAACTAAAACAACACGCTTTATTAGAAAACCGAACTAAAAAAATGTAAAAAAATTTAAATTCCAACACGCTTGGGATAAAATTAAGGTGGTCAACAAAAAAATCATCTCCAACACATATAGAATAAAACTAGAGTTATCAACAAAAAGAAAATAATTTTACCATCAAAAGCGTGGGGTGCTCTATATCAATTAATATATTTGATAATAAACAAATATTGGTAAAAGTAACATCTCTAAGAAGAAAATGTATCATAAAAAGCACCCCACGCTTTTGATGGTAAAATTATTTTCTTTTTGTTGATAACTCTGGTTTTATTCTATATGTGTTGGAGATGATTTTTTTGTTGACCACTTTAATTTTATCCCAAGCGTGTTGGAAATTAAAATTATTTTTCATTTTGTTAGTTCGGTTTTCTAATAAAGCGTGTTGTTTTAGTTTTTTAAAACTATTATTCATTTTTTAGTTTTAATATTTTACAGAATAAGATAAAAATATAAATATCTTTAAATTCGATACTATTGTAGTATGAGCTAAAAGTAATACTCTTCTAAAAAAAATCCTTCGCAGCCGGATTTGAACCAGCGAACTATGGTTTACTGAAATTATATACCACTAGTTCACCGCTCTAACCAACTGAGCTCTTACAACGATTGACTAAAAAGTCGACAAGTCCGCAACCTATTATATCAGTTTTAATTGTTTTGATTTTCTGATGATTCTGGCCAGGATTTTAGAAACAAAATATGAAATTATTGTAGTGTCACGGGTCCTTTACAAGTATACAAAGTACAAGTCGATCCAATGTTTCTAAGTGGGTGAAAATCGTGTTCAAAGATTCCGTTACATAAATACAAAGACACTTTTTCTTTTTTTTCTGCTGATTCTGGCCAGGATTTTAGAAAATAAATATGAAATTATTGTATTGTTACGGGTCCTTTACAAGTATACAAAATTTCAAGTCGATCCAATTATTTTATGTGGGTGAAAATCGCGTTGAAAGATTCAGTTACATAGATAGATAGATAGATAGATACAGGTCAAGCTAATATAAAGAGTGTAAAAACATTTAAATGTTTAAAATTATTTCGTTGAGCTTTCAAAGGTTTGAAAAACGGGTAATAATTCTTGACAAGGATTTACTTTACTTTCTATATCCGTCAGTTGCCACTTTTATGTTTTTGCATTAAACATTGAAGTGGAAGAGAAGACCTTACGATCTTAATTCCATCAGGTAAAATAAATAAATAAATAATAGAAGTAAACGCAAAACGAAAGCTACACCACAGAATGCGCATTACAGAGCTAGCGTTGTCAATGCATAGATCATCTCTTTCTGTTTACGTTCTCAAGATGTTTTAATGTCCACAACTGTATATCCACAAAGTGTTTTCAATGGCATATTTCCTGTGCTATCTTCTTTTTCTCATGTTATTCTTATCTGTACATTTGTCCTGTACCGTTCTTCTCCCAGTTTATTTATGCCTTCCTTTTTTTCTTTTCATTCATACTCTGAGAATTCCGTTCTAACGCCGCCTTTTCAGCTGCTACATTGTCTTTCCGCAGAGTTTTTTCATACAGTTTAATCTTCCTGTTTTACTTCTAATGTACTTTTTATATCATTAACTTGAAGTGAAGTTGTAGTATCCCCTTAGATAGAGGCTTAGGGGGCTCTTGGGGAGGAAGGAAGCTTAACCCATTCGCTTCAGGTTTAAAAGATCAATGCATTTTTCCAGAAACCGGATTTAATTTTCCGTAAATTATATTGTCTATTTTCAGATATTCAAAACAAACAAAAGATAACGGTACTTGAGATTACAATAAGGGTGAAGAAACAAAAACACGTTCCTTTACTATTCACAAATGCTAACGAAAGATTACCCTGCCAAGGGATGTACAAAATATAACAAACTATATAACAGCAGAGTTAAGCAAGTCTACCTCGTCTTTTGAGGCGAATGGGTTAAGCTCCCACATTTCTGACATCAGATTGTCCGCCCTGCTGACGCCCGCATTTACCCCAAAACATAAACTATGCCTGGTATTCATTTTCATTATAGGATGAGTCGACCTCAGAGCCATGATGTCGCCAGAAGGTTTTGGCCGGTTTAAAAATGAGCAATCTTCCGACCTGTAGCATATTACCTTAAATACCTATACTACCGTGTGCCTCATCATCAACACAGTATAATTAATTATAGGGCTAAACCACAATAATTGAGCCATTACTATTCTTAGCCAGATTTGAAAGGACATCAAGATATTTTTACCAACATGGTGGTTTCATTAAATGAGTGAAATTTTAACAAGTGGCTGAATTTAAATACCTAGGAACACTATTTACAAACAGGAATACGGTGCAAAAGGAAGCTAAACTGTTCTCAATTCGAAAAATGAATGCTATTATACATTATAGGAAGTTTTCCCATCCCAACTTCTATCAAAAAACATGTGTGTGTATGGAGAGAGAGAGAGAGAGAGAGAGAGAGAGAGAGAGAGAGAGAGAGAGAGAGAGAGAGAGAGAGAGAGAGGGGTTAATTTTCCTATTATATGGATGCGAAACATAGAACTCTTATTTTAGGGTTTTAGGGTAAGAGAAAAGGTTACGAGTATTTGAGAATAAAGTTCTTAGGAAAATGTTTGGACCAATGAGAGACGAACAGGCAGGTGATTCAAGAAGATTACAAACAGTGAGCTATATGGTCTTCATGGGAAACCACATGTAATTAAAAAATTAAGTCTCTTAGACTACGGTGGGCTGGACGAGTGCACGAATGGGAAATAAAATAGGGGGATTGCATTTTTTATAGGGAACCAGAGGGAAAAAGTCCATTAGGGGGGGCCAAGGATGTATGTGAGGATACCATTAACCATGATTTGAGGAAGCTCAATTATATGGGGGATGTTTGTAAAACATAAGCTCAGGATAGGGATGCATGGAGAGACTATGTTTGCGTGGCCAAGAACTCCAGATTTGAAAGTACCAGTTAGATACTGTGATTTCACCCTAGAACCTTAATAAAAATAATACTTCGTTCTAAATATTAAAATGCAGAAAGTTCGTTTGTGCGAAGGCGGAAATTTCATTTAATATCTTACTGAACTGTACTTCCAGTGTTGAAAATTAGGACAGGAATATCCAGTAAAAGTGACACGGCTTCTCCACCGAAGAGGACTGCCTGGTTGTGGGAAAGAACTAATTTGTCTCTCGTCACAATTTCACCAGCAGCGTAATATTGATAAATGTTGGCGAGATGATTAAAACTGCCCAAGTTTGTGATATGTCATGCTTTCGCTTCTTGCCTCTCAGGACATACCATTTTTGCCCTTATTTCCACATTGTTTAAGAGGATCCTTAATTCCCTATATTGCTGATGCTTAAAAAAATGTTATAAAACCACATTTTCTCAGGATCTAATAAATATATCTGCTTCAAATTCCATATGAAATTTAACATATTATCGCGCACAATGTAACGTAGGGATATATTTTAATAACTCATTAACTTACTGGCACAATGGAACCAAATTTACCATGGTCTCTCTGGTATAATCTCTCCATACATCCCTATCCTGATCTAATATCTTCCAATCATTGGTCTTGCTTAAATCAGGGTTAATGTTATTTTCTCTCATCTTACCTACTTACAGGGTGACTTTCCTCTAATTTTCCGTCTTTAATTCCCCATTCGTTCAAACATATACAGCCTATCCCAGTCTAAATGAATTATTTTATTAATTATGTTTTCCATAAAGATAAGTCGTTCGCCGTGGTCACTTTCCTGCTTGCCTCTGCCTCTCTTTTATTACATCCTCCCCCAAGTACTTTGTTTTCAAATGTCCACCGCTGTGGTCTCGAGGTAGCGTGCTGCCTTGTCACGCAGCGGGCCGTGGTTCGATCCCCGCTCGGGACACGTTTCCTAGGTAAGGTTTTTTTCGGGGTTTTTCCTCACCTGTAAGACAAATGTCAGAATACTTTAAGGCCCAAATGGTCCCCAAACATCATCTGGCCATCAACATCATATTCATCTCATTAGATTGAGTTTAGGTTTAAGACCTCTCCTGGCGCATCATTGCTTATCGTCATCACCCATCATATCATCGGGACAGCGTAACACCGCCTTTCAGGCGCCCCAACCTCAGAAGTGGGTTACAATACGCCAATGCCAAGAAAGAATACCTGAAATGTCGAATGAGAAACAGGTGGCATTAAACAAAAAAAACTTTGTTTTCAAATAGTTTTAATATTTTCTCCTCTCTTATAAAACGTACTAGATAATTTTCATTTCATGAAATTTTATAAAGTAATGGCAGTTCCTGTATTGATATATAGATCAGAATGTTAGACGATTACTAAAAAACATAAACAAAAATTGTAAGCAATTGAGTTGAGACTTTTTTAAGAAATATAGCAGGATATACTC
Source organism: Diploptera punctata (assembly GCA_030220185.1). Lineage (NCBI taxonomy): Eukaryota > Metazoa > Arthropoda > Insecta > Blattodea > Blaberidae > Diploptera > Diploptera punctata. The sequence goes on along the minus strand of JASPKZ010007885.1, from coordinate 12,117 downwards.
TGCTGGATAAGAAAATAAATGAAGATATAAGAAAGGAACTAAATATTTTCAAACTTACATATAGAATAATTAAATATAAGATCGCCTGGAAAGAACATGTTGATAGAATCCAAAAAAAAGATTTCCAAAATTATTGCTCAATTATAAACCACATGGAAGGAGAAATGTTGGACGCCCACACAAAATATAGTCTGAACAATTTTAACAATTCTAGCTTTCATGAAACCGGTACGAGTCAACAGGCTTAAGCCCTGGAAGAAGAATAAGAAGAAGATTTATTTGTGGCTTGAAAAAGTATATATATATATATATATATATATATATATATATATATATATATCTCGAGAGAGAAAGATAGAGTATGTTTAAACCTTACATGCCGTGTGGGGACACGTGTGTTCCCTAGCGGGAGTTTTTTAACAAGATAATTTAATTGCCTTTATATGCCTACAAATGTCGAGCTGGCATGTGGTTAGCACATGGCTTCAATAAGACGCCTAGTAGGCAACAAGGTATTATTTGGGTGTATGAATGTCGGTTAAATTATCCACTATGACCTTTATATTGAGGTATTGAGGCTCTTTTATGAGCCTGAAAATCTTCAGACCGGCCGGATTTAAACTTGCGAATATATATATATACATATATATATATATATTTCACAGTAATTCTGCCCGAGGGCAGGTCTTTCACTGCAGTCATAGCATTTTCATGCTATGCTGTGCAGTTTTAATAGGGTATTATAGGTGTGGTAGCTTCCCGTTGCTTTCTACACCGACGAAGGATGATGATGAAAATGATAAGGATGATAATGATGGCCGGATGATTTTCGGGGACCGTTGGGACCTAAGCTACCTGACATTTGTCTTATAGGTGAGAAACAAACCGAAACAGCTCACCCAGGAGCTGTCCCGGCCGGGAATAGAACCCGAGCTCGCTGCGTGACAAGGCAGCACGCTACCTCAAGGCCACAGCGGTGGATATATATATATATATATATATGTGTGTGTGTGTGTGTGTGTTTTTTTATTATGTTGATTTTCGCTGATATAAGTATGATTAATTACGTTTTCTTAGGTTTTCCGCGTCATGGATTCAAGATCGGCCTTTGATCACTGGTTCCGACGTTTCGCCATGATCCCATATGCCATTATCAAGAAACATGCCTGTATCAATGAACTCCTTGATAATGGCAGGCGGAGTAATGCCGAAACGTCGGAATCAGTGACCAGAGGCCGATGTTGACTCTATGACGCGGAAAACATAACAAAACATTATTCATTATACACATACAGAATGTAAATGAGTTATACCGCACAAATGTAATGGGCAACTTATGGGGAATCAAAGTAATCGACAATTAATACAAATAAATTAATAGGAGAGCAAAGTAGGGGAGAAAATTACGCTAGAATATCTTCAGAACTTGGTATAATTCCGAGATCCTGATAGCTAATAATTCATCAACACCGTTTATTCAAACATTGGGTTTTCAAATTCCTTAAAATTTCGAACTTGGTAGATGATTGCACGCCACTGCACTGATTAATATAGCATCGGCACAATGAGAGCCTTAGCTCAAAGTGAAAGACACAGAATCTGTGTAGTTAACGTTTGGCTTAATGTTCAAAGCGATGGATTTGATTTCGAACACTGATGGTTCAAATCACGGTAGGTCACTTTTATTACCCTTTCCTTCTTCTGGTTTTTTTTCTTTCCCTACGTGTGTACTGTGACATTTATTGTATCTTTAACTGTTTATAATTAGTATAGTGTATATCTATATTTGTCGAATATTTATTTGTATTTGTGCTGGTTGAGTGGAAGAGAGGGCCTTATGGCCTTAACTCTGCCAGAATAAATAAAGTATTATTATTATTATTATTATTATTATTATTATTATTATTATTATTATTAATACTGTGATAATATGTTGACACTGAAATTTGTTCAGTATAGGCATGTACAAAATATCTATTCCCATATTGGTTATTACATTAACATCTGATTAGGAGTTATTTCAGCATCAGTTGCATTACTTGAAAGCATCATGGAACATCTTTACAGTTATGCTGAACTTTCAACACTTTTAAAATTCATATTAAAGCACTGTTGAGGTTATGTAATAAAATATAAAATATAAAATTGGTACCTGGTGTCAGCCGTTCTCAACTAAATTACTAAACTTCATTAAGTAGTTCCAATATGGAGGCCTTTCAAAAACAATGTATCATATTCTGCATTTTAATAATTTAGTTGAGGACGCCTGGCCTACCAGGTACCAATTTTATATTTAATATCTCATGCTGAATTTTCCGAAATGCATCTGATTTATGGTGCAGCATAAGATAACGAAGCAAGGGCTGTTGCCATATTTGCGGAGCGGTATCCGAATAGATGCCATCCTCACCGAAAAACCTTAGAGCCTTAAAATTCATCGGAGAACATATTGTTTAAACAACTCACCTCATAGGATTCATGCTTCCATGATATCGCGATTTCAAACATAATCATGTTCATCGTCAGCCATAACTCCGACTGATGAAATTCTTCGGCCGTCAACTATTCTATTGTCGCCATCTTCAGTGCTGCCATCTATGGTTGAATTTATGAACTTCGAAATCAATGTAATTTCGTTAGGGATATCAAAATTCATTGATCTATTTTTGTTTTTCTTTTAAAACAAGTAGAGAAACCTTTGGAATTGACAGTTTGGGAAAAAATATACATTCAGAAAAACAAAAATAGATCAAATGAATTTTGATATCCCTAACGAAATTACATTGATTTCGAAGTTCATAAATTCAACCATAGATGGCAGCACTGAAGATGGCGACAATAGAATAGTTGACGGCCGAAGAATTTCATCAGTCGGAGTTATGGCTGACGATGAACATGATTATGTTTGAAATCGCGATATCATGGAAGCATGAATCCTATGAGGTGAGTTGTTTAAACAATATGTTCTCCGATGAATTTTAATGATTATACCTCATAATGTTTACTTCCCAACATTAATTAAATATACCTTAGAGTCTGTTGATAGGCGTTTCCGGGAGTATGTGACGTGGAATGTAAACAGAGTAGACGCCGGTGAAAGAATTACGCGCAGCACTGCAGACTTCGAAGAAAATGTTCTTCATAGGGTGAAAGATGATTCTTCTAATAGTACTCGTGCTGTTCCACGTGTAATGGGCACTAACAATCAAAGTGTATGGGAAGCCCTGCACGAAGACCAGCTCTATCCCTTTCATCTGCAAAAAGTACTAGCCTTAAAACCAGTGGACTTCGCTCAGCGGTACACTTTTGTAACTGGGCTTTGTTGCAGCCATCGCACTTCTTTTCCTCGGTGTTATCCATAGATGAGGCAATATTTAATACGGATGGGGTGGTTCTGAATTGAAAGAACAGTAATATGTTTGATTATGAAAATTCTCATGCCATCTTTAAGACGGGTCACCAGCAGAGATTTTCGGTGAACTTACGGGTAGGCGTAATTTCAGACCACATCGTTGGCGCCTATCTTCTTCCCTTCTTCCCCAGAGATTAAGTGTCATTTATAAGACATTTTTAGAGCACTCGTACCTAAATTGCTAGAAGTTCCTCTTCACATCAGGCTGCTCCCCATTTCTGCCGGACCATGCGAAATTATTTTGGATAAAATGTATCCTGGCCATTGGATATAGGAAGAGGTAGTTCATCTCTAGTGTGGCCAACTCGCTCACCAGATCTTTGTCCACTTGATTATTAACTCTGCCAGGTAAAATAAAGCTATTATTATTATTATTATTATTATTACTACTACTACTACTATTACTTGTATTATTATTATTACTATTACTTATATTATTATTATTACTATTACTTGTATTATTATTATTATTACTATTACTTGTATTATTATTACTATTACTTGTATTATTATTACTATTATTATTATTATATTATTATTATTATTATATTATTATTATTATTATTATTATTATTATTATTATTATTATTATATTGATGGGCCACCTGAAAACATATGTGTATGCGACCCTTGTTGATACAGATGAACTGTTAGTTGCACGCATAATCCCAGTATATGATGCAATCTGCGAGACACCTGGTAGCTTGAACGGTGTACGAGAGTCCTTCAGTCGCCGATATCGTCTGGGTTGTGAGAATGGAGGTGGCCAATAAATGTACAGGGTGGACCGCTCGAATGGACCTAATTTCAATTGCTTGTTACTGGCAAACGGTTGAAGATAGAACTTAAAACAACGTTCATAGTACAGAAAACTCACCAAGTTTCGAATCCTGTCGGTAGATGGCACAAAGATACGTTTCTCGTTCTTAGATTTAATTGTTTGTGAAATGGCGACTCCGCAGATGAAAGCGCAAGCTGTTTTGTGGTATGCGGAGTTTAAATCAATCATTAGAGTTCAAAGGGAGTTCCGGCGTGTGTTTAACCGTGATGCTCCAACTGCTAGAAGCATAAAGAAGTGGCGTGATACATTATTAGCTACAGGATCTGTGTTGAAGAAGCATGGTGGTGGTCGCAGAGCATCCGATGAAATGGTAGCAAATGTTCAAGCCGCATTTGAGCGAAGCCCCCGGAAGTCATTAAGAAGAGCTTCGCGGGAACTTCAAATACCAAAATCGACATTACAACGGATTGTCCACAAACGCCTCAAACTGCACGCATATAAAGTGCAGTTAGTGCAACGTCTGGAGCCGAATGACATGCCGAAACGAGTGGAATTCGCCAATACGATGCTGGACCGTCTCGGGCCTGATCCTGACTTCATGACCAAGATTTTCTTCTCGGACGAAGCCACTTTCCATTTGTCAGGCAAGGTAAACCGGCATAATGTGCGGATCTGGGGATCGGAGAATCCTCACGCTATTCAAGAGCATGTTCGTGATAGTCCGAAGATGAATGTTTTGGTGCAGTTTGTCACATAATAAGGTCATTGGACCGTTTTTCTTCGCCGAGAAAACTGTTCGTGGTACCACATATCTTGACATGCTGGAGCAGTTCTTCTTTCCACAAATTGAACAACTGCAGCCTAACATCGTTTTCCAGCAAGATGGTGCTCCTCCCCACTGGTCCAATGAAGTTCGTACGACTTTGGACAACATTTTCCCTGGCCGTTGGATTGGTAGGGGAGGACCAATCGCGTGGCCCCCGAGATCTCCCGATTTAACACCACTGGATTTCTTTCTCTGGGGCTATGTCAAAGATAAAGTTTACACCACCCCAGTCAAAGACCTTCGTGATCTTCGTGAGCGCATCATAGAGGCTATTGAGAACATTCCAGAAGACATACTCCAACGTACTTGGCAAGAAATTGTTCATCGCTTTGATATCGTCACAGTGACTGCTGGGGCTCATATAGAGATGTGGTGATCTGGATATCAAAACTTGGTGAGTTTTTCTGTAATATGAACGTTGTTTTAAGTTTCTATCTTCAACCGTTTGCCAGTAACAAGCAATTGAAATTAGCTCCATTCGAGCGGTCCACCCTGTATTACTTTTTATTTCCCAATAACATCATGTATGTCATGTGTACATACACTGTACCTCTTCATGTTATCACTTTTGCGATCACTGCACTATCATTATCTAAGTACAGAAGTACTGCACAGTACAATTACACATTTTATTTGCGAAACTTAATATACTCTACAGTATGTGTATTATAATTAGGCCTACAACTTTTCAAACAATTTTCTGTACAATACGTAGGTAGATAGTTTTGTAGCTCTGAACATTACTATACCGTATTCTGTAAAATAATGAATAAACAATTAAATCAGAAGTAAAATTACATACGTAACTAATTTACAGTACCTACATAATAAAAGAAGACAGGAAAAAAAAAAGTATACACAAACTGTAGGTAGTTCGAACGTGATGCATAAATCTTACATTTCCGTCGGTCAGTAAGACTGCTATAACCACTGACCTAAAGGTGCGTACTTGTTGCAAGTTACAGTCTCTTAATCATATTATTTCCATTTTAATTTGAAATAATCAGTGGCGTGCCAACCATTTTACAAATTGAATCATAACTTTGACATTTTTATTCGTAGCACATTAGTTCATTATCTCAAAATGCTTATATATCACCCTCTATACTTATATAAATTTGTACACCATATATACAGCCTAATTTTTAGTGACTGTCCTTGTGATTTCTTAAAATTGTAGTAGACTCTTCCAAAGCAGCTTACATATTTTTGTTATAACTTCGCTATTAAGGCCTATCTTCTTACATTTGCACCGTGTTGGTGCTGGATCGTACCTATGTTAAAGATAATTACCTTGAGCTGGGAACATAGATTGCTCAAATTAACATATCTTTGCCCGGGCCCTTAAAAGGCAAAGATTAATTCACCTTTCCTCAATAAATTGTTAAGCATAGAATATGTTGTAAGCTATACAGATTACAATCGTGGAAGTTTCAAGGAAAGAGGAAATCATATTCGCTTGAGAAAGCTTTGGAACTTTATACTCATATTTGACATGACTAACTACTGAATCAATAGACAGAAGTTAACTAAAAGCAGATATCTTATATTTAATAAGAGTAAAAAAACAGTCAGATATAACATTCAAATAATAAAAGATAATTAGCTTAACATTGAAAATAAATTGAGAAAAGAAAGAATAACCTTATCGGTCATCCAAACAAAACAATAATAATGAAACATACGTACACTCTATTCATTTACACCAGTCCCGCCAAGGGCTAGGGTACACGGTCCTTGTGGCCCTACCGTGGCCTAAGGGACCAATAAACAAAACAAGCTCCTCCGAGCTATATCGACTTGACCCTTTGATTAATAAACAGATGATGACATTGATGTTAGTAAGCGCAACTTATTTGAGGATTCACTACGAGAAGGGAAGATGCTCGATAGAACACGGCACATAAAGGAAAGGGGGGGGTATGTAGGAGAGAATTTGGCACTGTTCACTAAGATCACAGAAGATATGGAGACGCAATGTCGTATTGGTTGCGCAGTATGACGTAACCCACGTATCGAGAACTTATTTCGGTACACATGTTTCGAGAAAGAAGGTGGCATATTTTCAAATCTTCATTAATTCAAACATTTATCTCAGTTGTATTATAATGATTATTCCTAAAATTATTTTATCGTGAAAATCTTTTGTAAGGCATTCAAAGGTTTTTTTCTACCAATGCCAGCTGATTGACTTTATCACATTTCTGGTATACTCTCCTGCTAAGGCGAAATTATAACCCACTTCTAAAGTTGGGGCGCCTGGAAGGCGGAGTTACGTTACCCCGAAGATGTGATAGGTGATAAGTGATGATGAAGCACCAGGAAAGTCCTTAAATCTAAATTTAACCTAAATCCAGATAATGGAAGATCACAAGAATAATTCCCTTTAAGAAAGAGCTCTTATGGTCTGACCGAGAATCGAAACCTGAACCCCATGTGCTGCAGTCAGAAACTTTGGCTACTAGTCATAAGGCTAGTCCGGATTATGAAAATGAACAGCTAGAGTAAGTTAATAGCGAATCGGTCAGAATGGAGGAATGTTGTTAAACACGCTAAAATTAATTCTGGCTTATGATGTTGATTGTAGAAGAAGAATCATTGTAGGATTTGTTTATAAAACTGTTTTGAAATAAGCAGCAAAAACGTACTGTAACTTATTACAGAAGATAACATGTACTATACGTCCAGTCAATGAGACGGAATGACCAGTTTATGAACTTAGGTTTTGAAGTCACTGTACACAATATCATACGTTACCAGCATCAAAACAAAATGTGTAACGACCTCCTCGCCATCTGTCCCATCGCTTGGACCACCGTACACAGTTATATCAGGAATGTAAAATAAACACATGCTGAATTACAGTCAGATCTTATATAAATAGTCATTAAACGTTTCAACGTCCTACTGTGTATACACTCCGTATTCTGAGAAAAAAATCCTGTGTATTTAACTTAGTAATATAGGGCATTTTAGATCAACTTAAATTCAGCTTTTATTTACATCGGCACCACTAGCTGTCTATCCCTTTACTTTGTAATCGCTTGTAAAACGTTCTTTCATGCTTTCTTCAAACACTTTACTTCTGTGTAGGAGCGGAAAAACTACGTCAACAAACTTTGAAAAAGTCGCTGATACAAACTACGACCCAGAAGTGCGTAACTGGATCTCTAGAGGACAAAGTTTCTTCGTATCGGGAGCTGTACAAACAGAAATATTCTCTGCCACTAGACATTTTTATTTAAATAAGTGATGAACGAGATTTTTTATTTGTTTTATACGACACATTTTACAATATTAAACAATAGAATTTTTTCCCCTATTGTAGCTACACCTTTTCTGGGCAAATCTCCTTTTATGTGCCTCAGAGCTCCCGGGACTTAAAGTGACACAACCTGTCAGGAGGGGATATAACTCCGTTTTACATGTATACTTTTTGAGGTTACAAGAACATAAAGGGTCTCCCCGCATGAATGATCAGCTCAATGCCGGGGCCATCTCGCAGACAACACAAACATTTAAGATGAGATTATCATTTACTAATGCTAAAAACATGGCGAATGTCATAGGATGATTTTAATGACCAAATGTTTCAGGAACTATTTAGACCTTAAAGATTCCAGATTTCCGGCATTTATCGTACAGGCGAAGGAAAATAAATAAAAATAACTCCCCAGCAAACTTGTCCCGACTTGAAATCGAACCAGGTAGTTGCGCCCGAAGCAACGATGTTATCCTGATTCCATAGAGGTAGTCTTTTTATTTTTATGAATTTATTTAATAACACAATAAATTAAAGTAAAGTAAAGTGATCCCACTACAGGTCTCAGGAGGCCCTTGGGGTAGTAGGAGGTTAAGGCTCCCACTTTTTCTTGACAATCGGCAATTGATGTCAGCTGGGTTGTCAGCCCTGCGTGACGGCCGCCTTTACCCCAGAACAAGCGTCTGGTACTCATTTCAGTTAGAGGCTGAGTCGATCCCAGGGCCATAGTCCCGCCAGAAAGTTTGGGTCAGTTTAAAATCCTGACCCCACCGGGACTCGAACCCTCGACCTTTCGGCTTGTAGCGCAGTGCCTTAACCACTACGCTACGGCGTGTCCCCACACAATAAATTATACTTATAAAAAGTAACGTTTCTGTAATCGGTGAATGAATGTATTTCAGAAATACAAATATAGCGGGAAAGATTAACTGCCCAAATGCCCATTGGCATTTATATAAGTTCAATGTGAACACCATTTGCGACACGACATATATAGCTAATATACAGAGCGATCAGTATAGCATTGAACAGCAGACGCGGGGTTTGCGCTGTGCGATGACGAAGGCTTAAACGTGCAGACACCGGACTTGAAATGTGCGCTGACTCAGCAGTTTACGAATATATCCCACACATTCACGTCGCAGTCAGATTGTGTGGTTCGAGAGGATAAGGTGCTCGCTCGCTTTTCCTTGTGAACTGAATGGCGTGTGATGAGTGTGAACTGTGTAATGACTAATATTTTTTCTACTGAACAACGTGTATTTATTTATGATGAATATTTGTTAACTCAGTCTGCCAACCAAGTACGAAGACTCTTTGAAACACGATTCGGGTTAAAAATTCCATCACATTCAACAGTCCATATTCTGTACAACATATTTCATGCATCGTGAATTGTCGAGCCTAACAAGCAGCGTAATGTTTTCACAAAAGAAACAATGGACATCTGTTATCGATTGGAACAGCCTCCTAAAGAATCAATTAGACGCCTTTCGCAACAAGTAGGAATTTATTAAGACTATGTACAAAAATATACTATATTGTTAGTGTTGCATCCATTTAAAATAATCGAGACACATGCTCTTCAACCGGTTGACCCTATTCCAGCACCTGCGTCAATAAAATTGGTAAGTACGATAATTTACATAAAATAGTTACGAAAATGTATGTGGTTGTATCACCGCGATTTTACGCTGTCCGTCGTGAGTGCGTCAGCAATGTACTGTGAAATCACTGCCTCTGCTGTCCATTGCTATACTGATCGCACTGTAGAAACAAACATGTGTGCTTTATCTTACAAAAAGAGAAGAAGAAAAGCAAAAAAAAAAAAATCGGTGTTACTAAGATATAAAGAACAAACATCAGTATTTGTTTATATATTCAAGATATGTTGCTATCTTTGAGTTCATGAGACTTTACCGACTGATGTTTTGTTTGCAGTTCGCTGCGCGTTTTGAGCTCATCACAAAAATTAATGGCATTGTATAAATAGCACCACTGGAACAAGATCACTGCGCTCTCTAATAACGTTTTCAGCACGATGTTATAATCTATGAAAGGGAAACAAGTTATAGGAAGTTAAGAATGGAATTTACATAACAATTGAATGTGTTTGTGTGACCTTGGGTGTTTATTTACCTGCGAGTAGCGTGACGGGATGTCGTTGGTTTCGGGTCGCTCGGATGTCGTGCCAGGCACCCACTAGAGTAGATTGGCCGGCCGGCACAGCGATTGATTACTTCGTCTTTTCCTTCTCCCTGGACGGGAAGCACATGAAATGAGTTCGTGCTCCAGAGACGAGCTCACGCAACTATACCAACGTAAATTGATATTCTCCTGCTTTCCACATCAATTGTTTAGATATCGCTTCATTTCAATGTAATCCTACCGTGATGAAGTCTCGCCTATAAAGTGCCCTTACATTATTTCATAAACTCTATAATAGTAATAATAATAATAATGATAATAATAAAAATAATGATAATAATAATAATAATAATAATAATAATAATAATACTAATACTAATTTTCTTTTAAGAATATTCCAAACTACAGTTGTTCTACTTCAACGCAAAGTGATTTGTCGCCAGAGATTTCTGTCTACAGCATCTTCTTCCCTCAAATCTCTAGCTTCCAAACTTCTCTTCACTCCTTCTATCCAACGTTCTCTAGGTCTGCCACATCAACTTCTTCCATAAGCTCTCCATTCAAGGATCTTCTTTGGTATTCTATCTTCTTCAATTCTTATGAGGTGTAAATATCATATCAAACGTTTTTCTTCTATTTTTTTAACTTGCATAATTTTCCTTATAGAGTTTAATAATAATAATAATAGTAATAATAATAAGTTATAGCAATAGTAATAACAGTAATAGTGGTAAAGTGAATCAATGGTAGTAGCAACAATAGACACAGTATTAATAATAATAATAATAATAATAATAATAATAATAATTACAATAATAATAATAATAATCGTTACGTAGGACTGTTAAGGTGCAGACAAAAATCCAACCATCTCCTCCTTGGCCGTCACAACGGTGATTTACCTTTTGGTTGGTACTTGAATATAATAATAATAAATAATTATGGTAATGATAATGATGTAATAATAATAATTATAATAATAATAATACATATTAAGAACAGTTAAGCCTCGTAGACTGCGCTAGACGAATGTGGAATCAAAAGAAGGGCATTGAAACTTCTTGTAGGAAAACCAGATGGAAAACGTCCAGTTGGTAGACCAAGAATGAGATTGGAGAATAACATTAACCATAATTTGAGAGAAGTAAATTATACAGGAAATGATTGGAAAATATTAGCTCAGGATAGGGATGTATGGAGAGATTATGTCTACGCTACCATGAGTCAACAGGTTCGATAGTACCAGTGAATTAGTTATACTACTACTACTACTACTACTACTACTGCTGCTGCTGGTGATGATGATGGTGGTGGTGGTGGTGGTGTTGATGATGGTGGTGATGATGGTGGTGATGATGGTGCTGATGATGGTGGTGATGATGATGGTGGTGATTATTGTGGTGGTGAGAATGTGGTGATTAGGTGGTGGTGGTGGTGGTGATGATGGTGGGGGGATGATGATGGTGTGGTGATCATGGTGGTGGTGAGATGGTGTGAGGAATGATGGTGGGGATATGTGGTGGTGATGATGGTGGTGATTATGTGGTGGGGAGATGGTGGTGGTGTGATGGTGGGTGGTTGATGGTGGTGGTGGTGGGTGATGTGTGGTGGGTGGCACTGGTCTAGGTGGTGGTGATGATGGCGGTGGGGGCATGATGGTGGTGGTGATGATGTGTGGTGGTGATTTG